>PVKB01000026.1:1438805-1608476 GCA_004027205.1 Ctenodactylus gundi
ATATATATATATATATAATACATTGAATCCTATACATGGGATTTTATTTTATAATCATAAAGTAAAAATTTATACTATTTCAAGTAGAAAAAATAAATTATTTTTTAAATAATAAAATATATAATTATATCCTAAAGATTCTATGATGTCATTTAGAACTTAACAAAATTTGAAGCACTGATGTTGAACATAACTCCAGTATTGCACCAGTGACAAATCCCCAGTGATAAGAGAAATTATTTTGATTTCCTAATAGACAACATTTTACACAAGCACAATCTGTTCATTTTTAATTTAAATATGTATTATATATATATGTATTATATATATTATTTCAAACCTGTTTTTCCTCTGGATGGAATAAAGTAAGAATTTAGTTCTGGGAAGTAAATTCCTTTAAAGAGAAAATCAGCAACACATACATAAGTTCATACCATTGCTATTCAAAAACAAAAGCAGGGACATATTATCCTAAACTTCCTATGTAGTTTTCAGTCATGAGGCAAGTGCTCACTGTCTTTATGAAATTTTGGTAAAATTGCCAATGTATTAACTTTCTCACTGAACTAGACATTATTCAATAAAATAAACCTTTTATTTTAAAGTTCTCATAGCACATCATTTTACAGGGTTTTATCTGATAACTTTGTATTTAATTCCACACATACTTACCTCAGATGTGGTCAACAAGAATACAGTTTACATGTATTCATCCGGTTGACAGCCCTTCTCCTGCATGTTCTATAAAGTGTTTCCCCATGGATCTTAGAGAGTTGTTTGTAAGATAAACTCCACAGTATGTTGCTACGTATATTCTCCTCTGGAGGAGTTATAATGAGCTATGCTGTAACTACACTGTCTCAGAGGATGTGATAGCCTTTTGGGCATCTGTAAGTTTTGGTAATTTATTTCTGAAAGTTGAACTTAGCAGATATTTAATTTTAAAATGTTCTTTTATAAAATTTGTAAAAGCAAATACTTTTGTAGGACTCAATTATTTCTTTATGAACTCAGATCTTTTGTCTTTCATCGTCAGAACAAATATTGATATATTATATTTACATATGTCAAAAATATCATGCGAATCCACCGTTAATTTAATAATTTTCTAAATTTTCAAAATACAAGTAAGTGTGCTGTTACAATTAAATAAAGCATGATCAATAACTACAGCTAATCAATGACAAAGAATAACCACTCAAAGTCACTTTTGCCTGAGTGAAAGGCATGTAGACAGACAAAATTGGGGGGATATACTCATGAATGAATATTTTAAATCCAAAGTTGGTCTTGTAGTACTGATTATAAATTAATTCATAATGTGTATTTGTATTCAATTCCTGCACATTTTTCATGTGTGCATATTATAGAATTACATATAATTGGATTATTTAAATTTCTTTGGGGAAGTATTTAAGTTTTAGCTACACCTGAGATAATACTGAGATACAAGTATTTCCGAAGATTCCTGCATAGGAGACTGAGCTACAGTTATGGCTCAGCTGACTCACAGTGCAGGTGGGTAGTTGCATAAAGCAGTCTCCTTTGTGCCAATAGTTTCCTAATAGTCTGATTAGAGAAACAGTCGTATCTGTGTCATCTCAATTTTCTTTTTCCAAAATGAAAGTAATAAGCAAATGTTGATATACACTGTACACAATTAAGTATTCTGTGACGCGTACCACAGTTGAAGCTGAATTTGGGAACCATATTCTTATTTTCTCAATTGTCTGTTTTCCATTAGCTCCTCCTCTAAGAAAACGCAAATAATGCTTGATGGGAAACATGCCCAGAGTCGGCACTGCAAACACTGATTTTTATGAAAACAAATACGAAGCCGAAGCCAACTAAATTAACTTTCTCAACGTACTTATTGTACTTTTCCCTTCTCAGTGGTTCTTTTTAGAACCTCGCAGATCCATTTAAGCTCTGGTGATGCAAGACAACATTTATTTTCATGAGTATACTATCAAACTTAACAATCAGGCAGTAACAAGAGGCTATATATTTTCATGGCATTCTTTCAGGAAATTGAAACATAATAACTTTGCATTTCAACCTATCTTCAAGGTCATATGTGCCGTTCATGAAAACATCCTATTTATGGTTCTGTAATAGAGTAGTTGATGTTATGCAGAAAAATCCTCTGTAAGATTTTTGTAAGGGACAATCACAGATATATTTTATTTAATAAGATTCATGGTTGACATTCTAAGGATTTAAAAGCAAATAATTCTTCACTTCATGGCTTCAGTGAGACATTTATAATTGCCATTTGGACAAAATAAGTTACTAGTTTTCCCTTTCTAATTATACAAAAAAATTTAATAATTGCACTTAGTATCATTCGAATGTTTTTCAAGTATAAGCTAAGAATTATTAAGATGTATTCTCATTGCATGACTTTTAAAAATCATACATTTTGATTGTTAAAAGGTTGTATTGCATGAAGAATAATCATTGTGAAAAATTAACATATTTAGAAGACATAAATAGTTTCATGAAGAGCCAAAGTTTCACGTAATTTTAAATTCTCTAAAACAAAAGAAATATACTGTCTTTAATTGGTAGTACAACTATTATCTTAACAATAAAATATTATAAATTATGTTCTTTCTGAAAGTCTTTCTGTATTCACCTGCCATTGATAAAACAAAGCTAGGATAAATCTATTCATACTCTTTACTATATTTTTAAATCAACATGAGTAATATACATAATATTAAATTTTGTCACACTATACTGCATCTTAAGTAAGAATATAAAATGTGATTGCCAAATAGCCATGTATTTTATTGTGTCTTGCCTTGATATGGATAATAACAAATTGGGGAATTATCCTTTTGTTAATTGTAGTCCAAATAAGCATTTAAATACATAAAATATTTCCAGAACTAATTCTTTTAAAAATGTATTAAATGTATGACCTCCTTGGACATAGCATCCATAGACCACAACCCAAAAGGCCAAGATTCTCTAAAGTTTAGAAATTTACCCAATTTTCTGGCTCACAGAAAAATGTTTTTGAACATAATCCGTTCACATATGTTGCAGCTGCCTCAAACAAGAATAAATACGCAAATTCATGTAATTGCTAAAACTCCTAAGGAAGTGAAGAATAACTTTTTTTTTTAAGTTCAGGCTGTTCTTGATCTCACCGTGTAGCCCAGGCTGGCCTAGAACTCACAGCAATCTTCATCTCTCAGACTCCTGACTGGTGGGCTTCCAGGTATGTGCCCACCGTGCACAGTTTATGTGATGCTGGGGAATCAAACTCGGCCTGTGATTGCTAGGCAAGTGCTTTAACCACTGAGCTATGGACCCCCTGCCCAAGAATGTATTTTTACACAATCTAGGGACAATTTAAATTGTATTCAGCAGTTCTCTAGATAATATGAGTACATTTCTTGAGAGAAAAAAATTATTTGCAACCCATTAGGTGACAGAATGTTGAATTTCCCAATTACTTTACCAGTCAGATAAATCACAATTTGGAAATTCAAATGCTTATGGTATAATGCAAAGTCACCTAATCTATAATGAAATTGAGGAAAAATGATAAAATTCTTTTAAAAAATACAATACCAGATGCTTGAAACATATTCTTGTTGCGACTCCATTCTATATTTACATGAAATTATTCATATTTTCATCAAATGTATTTTTAAAATGATACTGCAAGTATAACTACATCTATTAATAAATACAGATTAAAATTGTTCTTCTAAATGACATTTCAAACTTGAATGAGATAATACATCTAACACCAAGTACAAAGATCTTGTATGAAAATTGGAAACGTTATTCTAAAGTTTTACTATCTTAATTTTAACTTTCGTCTCTTATCCCTCTTTAACCTAGTTCTTCATGTTCTTGGGGAACAAGAAAGCCATACACTTCCAGGTTTCCCTCTATCTTCTGGGACACGCTAGCCAATGAGAACTTAAGTATAAACTGGCTTATTACACCTAGTGTGATGACTTTTTACTGAAACATCTATCTTTTACAAATTTTTACCTAATACAGAAAAAGTAATTGAGTGATTTAAATGCTAAAATCATCTTTCTTCAGCAGTTTGATGACTTTAAAGACTTGCTGTCTTCTTCACCTATCTTTCTGCAATTTTTATGAGTACAATCTGAGAAAACGTCAAATGTACTCTATAAAAATAAAACATATTCAAACTTATTGTTAGCATATCATGCTTATATGAGAAAAAGATACAGGATGAAATGCAGATGTCCGTAAGACATTGTTGTAGAGGACTTGACAGACCAGTTTTGACACATGCCTATATTTCCTGCACTGTGGGAGGCCAAGGCAAGAGGATCACAAGTCAAGTCCAGCCTGGGCAACTTAGTGACATGTAAAATATCGTTTCAAAAATAAAGTTAACAACACTGACGAGGCTGAGACAGGAGGATTGCTGTGAGTCCAAGGCCAGCCTGGACTCCATAACGAGTTCAGGACCAGCCTGTGTTACAGAGCGAGAACCTGTCTCAAAAAAAAGTGCCTGGGATGTAGCTTAGTGAGAAGACTTTGGATTCAATCTCCAGTACCTTAAACAAATAAGTAAGATATGACAATTATTAATTTTAAAAATGGCTTCGATCTGTTTATTTTGCAACATAAATTAATTCAATCCATCCGATAGCTTACCATGGTCCAGTCGATTATTTTTTCTTTTTTTGGAAGACCTGTGTGTAAACTTTGGCATACAGAGATTGTCCTTGTTTCAAGACGTGTTAAAGTCAAGTTTAATGTGTCAGAGGAATAGATCATTCATTGTAGTTATTCCATCTCCCTTACGATAATGAAAACTTTTGGTAGCTTCAGTTCAAAGGCTGGGCTAAGCCCCGGGATGGAGGGATGAAGGATGGTAAGACACGGGACAAGTGTCCTTGTAAGTAAATGTCATCCAAATCCTTCAGAACAGTTTCTAAGAATTTTAGTGTATTGGTTACTTTCCTTAAAGCTGACAGGTATTGCTGCATCTCTATCTGTTATATAATTGTAGAAGAATAATATCACCCAGTTCTGTTGTAACAAAATGGATTGCTTTCCAGAAAATTCAATACCAAGGCTCAGGTGAAATAACTGACACACACACAGGCAGACTTTATCATATTTGTCCTAAGCAATTGGAAACAAAAAGGAAATGTTTTCTTCCTAATATGAATAATACAGTGTCCTCATGAGATCGTTTTCAGTAGAGTAAAAAATTAGGTCAAAGGGTATTTTCCCTCACTTTTTTCTTATAATTAGAATATATAACTTGAACAGGAAAAAAAAATTATCTCCAGTGCTAAGTCATCCCATCCTGCCGACAGCGTTCTTAGAGTCTTGAAGGTTAAAATGCAGCTATGCAACACAGGTCCTGCCATAGGGGAGGCCCTCAGGGAACATATGTTTACAGACATGATTGTACAGTATGTGTAAGAATTATGTTAACATTATTGAAAATGTATGTTTTACCTCAATATTATTCAGCCATGTAATATAAGTGATGTAAAAGTCAGTGCTAATCTCCTCTAGCACATATCTCCAAGCTCATTTTAACATTAAAATTATCTGTGCTATATACATTTTTCTATCTATGTACCTATATATTTATGCATATATGTGGGGGCTTGTGTGGGTGTGTTCATGTGTATACAATGGGCTACTTCTATCGTAAGAAAGGATAAATGAGTTATCTGTCAAAATAATGGGTGTAACTTGAAACAGAACCAAAGAAGGTAAATAAAACGCAAAAACATGAATAGGACTCAGTTGCTCTTAAAAAAGAAAACTCAATTATAAATGACTTAAGTAGCAAAATTTTAAAACTTATAGAAAATAGGGGGTAGAATATGTGGAAATGGGCTGGGGTCTGGGATGGATGGGAAGGCAGAAGTCTGAGAGGAAGTCCAATGACTAAGATATTCTATGTGTAAATAACAATCCCCCAACTTCACTGTCATTGTTATATATTGCAAAGATATATGAGTAAAATAATTATTATGAGGAAAAATATTAAAATATAAATCTGAAAATGACCACAGTCTTGTCTGGTGATGACATATCCCACAATAAAACAAATTTAGGCAGATAAAATATATAATTAAAATTATGTCTCAAATAAGAGCTCAAGCCACATATTATATCTTTCTCAAAATTACAACAACAACAACAAAAAGATACTGCATTTAACCTGTAAAAGCTTTGTGTAGATGGAAACAAGCAGATGACAACTTACTCTAACAAGGGCTAGGTAAGTTAGTGCAGGACTAGTCAACCTACAGTGTAAGACTTCCCAAGATGTACAGAATGCCTGGAATGACAAGTACGTCCACACAGTTTTCAACATTAGGATGAAATAAGAATACTGTCTTGCTTCCACATACTCAGACTGAGATCTTCAGTCTCAGCTATAGAGTTCCCATCCTCTCTAAGAACCAAATGCATCAACAGAGGCATCAAATTCCTAGACTCTGGAGAGAAGGGATACCACTGAGAGGAATGACTGCCTCTTGTTGAACGTCAAAAACTCCTATTGAAAAAATGACCTTGTTCAAAAGAACGTAAGTGGATATCCAGAAATACTTGTGAGACTTCCCTGATGGCCAACGTCCTAGATATTGGTTGAAAAGATAAACCAGAAAGATAATAGTATTAGCGTAAAACGTAATTGCGTAGGTACCTACAGGCTGGGGGTAGCTGGGGAAATCGAAGTTACGTGAAGAGACTCAAGTAAAATTTCACTTCTTTCATCAATTTACCCAGGGACTTAATTAGGTGAGTAAAAAATGCTGTTGCCCAAAAGGCATCTGGATACTGAAGGCAGCACAAGGGGTCTTATTTCAGTAACTCCAGGGAGGCACCACAAAAACACATTCCAGAAATAAATATATAGTGAGGTATCAAACCAAAGAAATAATGGAGTACTTCAGAAATTAATTATTAAATGTTCTTTTAGAGTATGCATCAAATGACCTTCCATAATTCCTTCAGTTGAAGAATCTACACTTTGTAGTTTCAAGACAATGTTAATTTATCTGTCTTAAATTAAGACTTCAGGTACAAAAGACATATTTTAATATAGTACAAGGTTTTTGAGTTATTTTTGTTGGAAATAATTTCATAGTCATGAATTACATGACACATCTTAAAATTTTAAATTTTAAATTTTAAATTTTAAAAACACAAACTTTTTTATTTAACTCGAAGCATTTGTTGGCCAACAATAACAAAGCAGAAGATTAAAATGCTTATGGAGCTCAAATTTTCCTCTAAGTGGGAAGAATGGATTAAGAAAAAATATACTTCTGACAATAAAAGCAAAATTTAGTCATCATCCTCAAAACTCGGGCTATCTCTAATGTAGCATCAGCAAGATCTGTCAGTCACACAAACTGACAATCACCCAAATACTTGCAAGGAACCCGAGGTCACACCTCAAAGTATTCTGTAATTTGAGCTCCCCTTTGATTGGGAGAGTAGGTAAGCAAAACCTGAAAGTAGTTCAGGTAGAGATGTTCGGCTGAAATCTACTATGCTATTTCTTTCTATCCCCTGCAGCTCCAGGACACCTTTCATTCATTCCTCCCAAGTGGGTGCAAAGGGCACTAAAGGTAACATGCAGTCCAGAAACCATCCACAGAACTCACCCATATTGTTAGCTGAAAGACATTGGCTTTACAGTTGCACCCTTACGAAAAAATGGAAGAAAGTATAGATATATTCTTCCACAGTCACGTGGAAGTTTTAGTCTGAAATAAAAGCAGTATATAGGAGCTCTGAAATGAAGAAAATATGAATATTTTCCAGAAAGGAGAGGAAAAGATTGTATACATATCAAATTCATGATGCAGGAGGCAGACTCTAAAATTTTCCATGTCTCTAGAATTAAAGAATTTATTAATATGACTTCTTCATTTTTACTGCAAAGAAGCTCATACATCTACTCCGTATAGAAATTACTACTTCACAACATGTTTCAAGTATGAAAAGATTTTTTTTAAATTGTGGTAAGCAAAATTTATTCAGTGATTGCTGTATTGTTTCAGTTTTCTGTCATTTCACTCCAAGATAAACAGAGATTGGTTTTATTCAAGACAATTAGAAGCTACAATTGACATAACTCAAAGATTTTAGTAGTAATGTTGCAAAAAGAATGCAATAATTATTAGTACAACTTGCAGTACAAATAAAGTATGTGTAAAATCCTATCTACGCTCCTTGAGGATTTTTATAGGAGTATTTCAGTTTACACAAGAGATTTTATAACAAAGTGAGATGATATTAACTGTCTGTGCATTTCTATAAAGGAACAATTAATAATTTTAGGAGCAACTTGAATAGTGTAGATGGATTAAGAATAAAGAGGAAATATGGAGGAATTGGAAGACTTGGAAAGGACAGTCTATCTGTATTAATAGATGAGTACAGTCTAGTGAGGTTAAGCATTGTTGCTCAAAACATGACAAGAAAGTCCTGAATGAGCATTCTTCTGCATGGGATATATCAAAAAGAAACTGGTAACTGGGGTGGGGGGCAGTATATGTCACAGAAAAAGATAGCTACTCACCAGTCTCAGTAAATATCTCTTCAAATGGTCCTGAATTGAGCTACTGATTAGAGGTGTGTATCTTTCTTTATGATGCAAAGAGTGTCATTATCCTTTCCATCCAACCAAGTGTCATTAACACATTAGTGGGTCACTCATTGATGCCTCTGTATGAGCTCAAATTTATAAAAAGTAAAAAAAAAACCTATGACTGTCACCTCTTCTGAAAAAAAGTCCCATTTTCTGAAACTTCCATTTAACTTGCAGCAGTTGTTTCCACAACTGTCCTATGATTTTATGAATGATTTTTGTAATTTTTCTTTTTTTTTCAAGATAGAACTTTAGCTACCAAGGACACAGTGGCCTACTCAGGAGAGAAATTTTTATAAAACTTTATATACCATGTATGCTAAGTGAATTCATTATTCTTTTTGAAATCAAAGGTTGGGCTATTTGTGTTTTTCTTTTTTGACATAGAGAAGATATTCACTAAAGTACAGTAGATAATTGAATAATTACATAAACAGAGAAGTAACAGGTTATATTATTTGTCATTGATTGGCTGTAGATGCCATCTATGAGAGTCGTGGTCATAAAATTGAGAAGAGGAGACAGAATACTTGGATACTAAGTTTGACTCTGAACTAGTTGGACTTGTACAATGATCTCATGCCTCTGTAACTAAGATTCTCCATTTGAAAGAGTATAATAATAATGTTTAGAAAATGCAAGTCAGAACATCAAACAGATAAACCAAAAAAATCTAGACAATAACAAATGATTATAACAATGTAGAAAAATTAAAACTTGATATACAGGTAGGTAAAACTATGTCGGCAAAGGGAAAATAGCTTGTTGGTTCTTCAAAAACATTTTTAAAACTTAGAGCTACTATGTGATTCAATCATTCTACTTTTGGGCATATAACTACAAGAAATGAAACATAATCTCAGAAAATTTTCAACTCACACTCATAACAGCACTATTCACAATACTCAGACCCAGCAGGAGCGTTTAACCTACAGCTTGCCAATATTTTCTTTTTGTACTTGATTTAAAAAAATATTATAGTGGAATATTTTTCCTTTTGTTTTGTATTGGCTTTGGTTGATTTTTTTTGAGATAAGGTCTCTCTCTGCAGCCCATGGTGGTCCCTAACTCATATGGAGCCCAAGCTGGCCTTGAACTCACAGCAATACTCTTAACTTCCTGAGTTTTAGGATTATACACAGGCACAAACACACATGGCTTATGCGGTACTGAATAATTGAACTTAGGATCGTGTGCCTGATAGACAAGGGCTCTAACTACTGTGCTGTTCCTCTAGATTATAGGGAAATATCTTTAAAAGGAAGGTTAAGTATCTTTTTATGTACATTAACAGTTTTATGATTTTGTATGGTGTTCAAGACAGTCCCTCTTCACAGAAATCAAGGGCAAAGAAACAGTGGCTGCAAGTTAGACACACCTGGAGGGAGAGAATTCTCGAGGATTTATTCTTAAAGTGACATGCACATGCAATGTATCAATTAGCCTTAAATAGAAAATAAATTCTGATACGCTACAACTTGAGTGAAACTTGAGGACATTATGCCAAGTCAAAAAATGAATCACACAAAGACAAATCCAGTGTACCCAATGTAGACAAATTTGCTGAAACAGAAAATAGAATCTTGGTTTCCAGGAGGGTGTAGACAGGAAGCAGGGAGAGTTTCTTTCTTGTTAAACAAGTGAAGGGTTTCAGTTTTACCGCATCAGGAAATTCTGAAGTCGGTCAAATGACAATGTAAGCATACTTAACATGTGAACTATGTGCTTAGAAATAAGATTATAAATACTAGGTTATAACAAAAATAAGTACCCAGCTCATGAAGCTGATGCAAATGATTAATTATACGTGTAGAATGCTTAAAACAACATCTAAAATAATAGGCATGCTTAATAAGCTTTGACCATTATGATATATGATAAAAAACTACAGTTTTTCCCTAAAGTATTAGAGCAAAAGACACACTGGGTACACAAGTGTCCAAAAATACTTCCCCTTACCTCAGGCACAAGTATCTTAACCTGGCCAATTTCTGGAGCTTCTCTGGAAGTCGTCTTTCATGACTACTTTTAGTGGCACTGTCATGGCTACAGAGACACTTGAATTAAATTAATTCAAAGTGTTTTCCTTTGATGATCACTTGACTTAGGAAAAGAGTCAGATGTTCCACAACCCCAGAAATAGTCGAAACATTGAATGGGAACACATCATAATGTATTTATGAGCCTGCCTTTTCATTGGATGGAGCAGCATGCAGCTTCTTTTTTACTACACCTCATAAAGATATTCACAAAAGAGAATTTCCTGGGCTGCTTTAGAAAGAGACAAGGAGAATAGGGTAAGTTTGTTCAAAGAAAAGGGGAACATTAGTGGGACAACGGATGTTTTACTCTAGCAGCTGTTTAAATCGTTCACCATGTATTTTGATTACACCGTCTAGTACTACTTCGGAACTACTTTCTTGCTGTGCCCAACATTTCCCATAGGTCAGTGCTATGGCTTAGTGAGTGCTGTTGAGTCCCTGAAGGAGTTTTACAGGAATTTGCGTTTATAGTGAAAGAGCACCTTCATGTTTACTCCATCCAGAAATCACACTCAGTAGACTAGTTGGCTTAGTTACTAACACAAGAAACTTCTATGGCTTTCACACTTAAATTTTGCTGGATAACTATTTATTTGAAATTATATAAGACCCATGACAGTCTCCCTAAATAAAATTTAAAACCACAATACAATTTATTTTTACTCCAACCATAAAGTGTACAACGATTTTTATTTTTATTTTTATGTGGACAAGAGATGTTGTCTTTAGTTTGAATCTCCAGGGAGTTATACCACTTCTGTCTCTTTGCGTTTAGGTTATGAAAACAAAAATAGACGAAATCAAGGTTAAGATTTTTTTATGTTGAGCAGAAATTTTTCTAAAATTGAAACTACAAAACACAGCTGTGATTTCTGCTATGATTTGTTATTTTTGTATGGAATGGCAGAATTTTTAGTTTTTTCTCGCTTACAAACTCCCCAAGATTGATTCTTGCATGTGATTGAGAGTTGCTTTGTCATTCATTCCTGTGTACCATGTCCATAAACGTGTGGACTAGCTTGCCATCATCACGCAGTGTGTTCCCACAAAATACATTTCTCTGAGACATAAATCTCCATCTTCTGGGGTATAATGGGACACAAATGAGTAATCTAAATGTCTAAGATGAAAATGCAAATAAAAACGTATTCCACGGGATGCCGTAAGAGGCGATATACCTGCAAAAAAACTTCTTAGAAGCCCCCTTCATCATGATAGCAGCTGTGATTGTAATCATTCTTAAATGATATGCTCTGCTGAAAGTTGATCACATACTTTATGCAAAGCAAGATAGTACCCAAATATATCTCTTTGTCTTGTTTTGTTATCAGATGAATGAAAGCTCATATGATGCTCTTCCTAAAATCTTTAACAATGTTCTGTACACCTCATCAATGTAAAATAATTTCAACCCTTGAAGCCTAGTCTGGAATTGCTCAGCCATGAGATGCGTGTATCATTTATTCTTTGAGAATAACAATCTGTAAATACTGGGAAAGGACAAGAAGCTTAAAAATAACACTGTTTTCAAAGTTCCCTCGTTAATTATTGCAATATTATATTATTAGTTAATTTGAATCAATGGAAGAATGCAGCAATTTGTCCCTTGAAACCTTTTCAGAAAATGACTAGGCTTTTTTTTTTTCTCCAGCTATAATCCCATAATAGCAGTGAATTAAATTATTTTCATTTTTTGAGGAAGCTACCATATTTTCATTTCAAAAATTTAGTGGATGTAGTTAAGCTGTATTTCCACTACACATCTACTCTACAGATCAGAAGTGCCTAGTTTTGATAGAAAATATTTTTGCTGTATCCAAAAGTATGCTTACATTTAGCACAAGCTTCACTCCTTAAAAATCCACTCAGTGTTACTTTGGCCTGCACCACATGTGAGCTAATATGTGTATCTTCAAAAATATTTCTCTGTGTGCTTTGTCCTCTGTATGTATTAATGTACCTTTCTCAAGTGATGAAAACTTAGTTGTTTGCCATCTGATTCAGTCTGTTTGGTTAAGATACAGATTTTCAACTCCCTTCTGTCATTTTCCTTCACTAGAATCAGGATTCTGTCTTAAATTTGCTTTGTATTTACTTCTGATCCTGACCGGATAGGTAGAAAATCCTGGTGGGAAAAGTCCACATAAGGTAATTATCACTACAAAGCTGTCTGATTTTGAATTTTCTCCCATATTAACAGCCAGCCCCTGTCTACTAAGCCTTTGCACATCACAGAATCGTGTGCTGAGTCTGCTAGCTCTGTTCTTTTGGGGTGCTTTTTAATTTGGGACAGTTATCCACAGTCTGTTCTCAAAGACAAGTCGTCTTAGTATGTGATCAACTCTTCTTCCTCAGAAGGCTGCCGTTATAGGAATTCTTGACACTATTCATGTTTAATTCTTGCTTGCTTACATGAGGAAGAACATGTGAGGATTGGACATGGAGTTAGGGGCTTAAAATATTTTATTCATAGAGTCAATGGGATCTTGCTAAATATAAATCAAGGATGTATAGCTGTATCATATTATGCATTATTTTAAATTATTCAAAATATGTTAATTAAAAATCTCCAACTAGTATCATTAATACATAGAAAAGCATGGCTACTTGTTCTGTTTTATTAGCTAAGTCTATAAAGTCTGTGTACAGTAAATTTGTGCTTCTAGAAAGCCTCAATTCAGCTGGCATAATTTAGACACAAATTCTGATTTCTTCAGTTCACAATGATCTGTTTGTTATTGTCCAAAATACCCATTATATAATCCAATATTTCTCTTAGTATACTTTTATCATTCTCTTGTAATGTATAAACATAACTATAAAATTTTAAATTATAAAAATAGCTATCGTATTTTGGATGAAAAAGGTAATACTATAATCATATTTAATTTAGATATTTTTAAATTTTTATTATTTTTTAGAAGATAAGTCTTATAATGGAAGTTTGTACAAGTATACATGAGTTCGTGGTCCTGTGTCAGTAGATCAGAAAGGCCAATCAGTGCTTGCTTCCTCTTCTGCATCACGTGTCACGATTCCAGGCTCTTTGTGTCTTCTTTGCACCGTCCTGTACATCTTCCATATGTTTACATAGTAACAGTTGCTTCAAGTCTCTGTAAGGGCTTATCTAGTTGCCTACTTCGGAGAGAGTGTGACGGTATTCATATGCTATACCCCGGTCCAGAATAGAAACAGAAAAATTTAATCTTGTCTTTTCCAAAGTGTGACTAACCTTTATTGGAACCCCTAGCATAAGCATGAACACAAATTTGGAGCTCATTTTTGCTACAACTTCTGGTTTTTACAAAATGAAAAAACATATGACTAAAATGTTTGCATATTTGACTTTTGATTGTTTCTGTTGTAGTAACCTGTTTGGAACACACATTCACTAAAAGCCAATGTGAATAAATATTGGAATTATTTACAGTATATTTATTGACACTGTACATCTTTATTATAAATATTGTAAGCACATGAAACATGCATATGGAAATTAATATTAAGTAGCATATATATTGTTACATATATGCATCTATTAGAGTGATTTTTTTCATTCTACTTCCAGTGTTACATATAATGCAAAGTATTATCTTTTTTCTTCTCCCAAAAAGTCTTATTCAAATATAAAAATAGGCGTACATGCAAACACAAGGCAATGGAGTGCCAAAAAAGTAGTATCTGTTTTCTGAAGATTAAAATTTAAAAATTAGTAGGCATACATTCTCTGATGACTCATGTTTCTCTCCATTCAGAACAAACCTCACTTACAGACATAAGATATTTATTGCTCCAAAGGGGTCGGACACTATTTAGAAAAACACAAAAAAGCAAATATAAATAATCTACAGTATCTACAATTTGTTGAACATACTTGGTATGGAAGGACAGTCCCGCTCACTGTGTGTAGATCATTTTCAATCCTCTGCTACTATTACAATCAGCGGAGAAAGACCAACCTCTTTTTACCTAATCAGAAACAAAGGGCGGGTGTATTAGCAGACAGTTAAAGCACTTGCCTAGGAAGCAAAAGGCCCTGAATTTGGCTCCTCAGCACCACACAAGCTGGGCATGGTGGTACATGCCTGTAATCCCAGTACTCATGAGGCTGAGGTGGGAGAATTACTTTGAGCCCAAGGCTAGTTTGGACTCCATAGTGAGTCCAGGACCAGCCTGGGCTATAGAGGGATACCCTGTCTCAAAATAAATAAATAAATAAATAAATAAATAAACTAACTAACAGCAAGACTATTCCTATCGCTACAGTACAGCATCATAGCCAAAGCAATAAGGCAAGAACAAAAAATTAAAATGTAAACCAGCTAGAAAGGAATTACTTATTGGTCTTTATTTGCAAATGATATGATTGTAAATAGAAACCTCATAAAATTTACAAAATGAATATTGGAAGTGATAAGTGAATTCAACAAAGTAACAAGACACAAAGTTAATAAAAGTTATGTTTCTTTTACTCTCAATAAACAGGATATAAAAAATAGAAATTTTCCATTTATAATATCAGACTATTAATATGTTTAAGATAATAAAATATGTGAATTACCTACTCACTGAAAACTGCGAAGCATTGCAAAGACAATTTAAAGAGCTAACAAATAGTAAGAGATATAGAGTTTAATGAATGAGTAAGCTTAACATTAATGTAATGGTGACATTGTTAATAGCAGTAAATCAAATACAAATGATACACATTATATGATTCTTAGTCACTTTTCCATTGTAGTACTGAAATACTAGAGAAAAATCTAGAATTAAATTTCATTAGTTGTTACCTTATTCATCTTGAACTCTTAAAAAAAGCAGTACTAGACATGAACATGAACCAGTACATACACCAGAAATCATTCATCAATTGTAAAACCATGTACATCATAATTTATTTGATAGAAATATAATAATTCAATCTACCACTTTTTATGTTCAATGATTTGGTTTTATTACAAATATCTAAAGTGAAAATTATAACAAAATGAGAAGTATTGTATATGCTGGTGAATGTCTATTGTGACTGGAAGTGTTTCATTCTGCAAACCCCTAGAAGCATAATTAATGAGTTAATACTAGCTGTGTCTCTTGGTAGTTTTTCATTTATTTTAGTTGTATTTGTGATGCAAAAGGGTTAACGTTAATCTTGGGAATTTTGTGCACATACGTGTTCTAGCAGTGTGATTCTTTGTCTTCCCTTTTCCTCACCTTTCTACCACCTCCCTTCTCTCCCCTGACCCCCCAAGAGCTTGCTCATTTGATTCAATTATGTATGGAGAAACCACACACTAGCCGTTTAATAATCTAAGTCTATTGACTTCATTAAGCAGAATAGTCTCAAGTTGTATCCGTTTACCTACAAATGATTTCAATATGTCTGTCTTTGTGTCAGATTAGTACTGCACTATGCATATGTTCCACATCTGCTGTATCCATTGATCTATTAATAAATATTTTGGCATCTTCTATGATTCAACTGTCATTTGTTATGATGCTATAAATACGGTTATGCACTTAGTATTGTTTAGATTTTTATCACCATATGTTGATTTTTAAAATTTTTTCCCAAGGTAACTTTTTTACATAAGATTCACATACCTTATAATTCAGTTCTACATGTTTTAAAAATTATGTATGACTATCCGATATATAATATAGTACATCACTATCACTGTGGAGTTTTCATTCATGACCTTTTCTGGGAAATGTACCCTTTTTCTAGAAGAGACCACTTTTGAACACCTCCTAGAATAATGTTCCTGAGATTAAAAAAGTCAATGTGTGCATGAACATTTCCATTTCTTTTCTTTCAACATAGTGCTATTGAAAATCATCCACGTTTTGTGATGTGTTCCTTTCCAATGCTAGATTTGTCTCACCAGATGAAAACACGATAACCTGATGACTCATTTTGTAGAAGAGTAATGTTTGTATTGCAAAATACTTAGCTACTCTAAAAAAAAGTTTGCTCTTTCTTGTACTTTTTCGAGAACAAATGTTATCATTTCTCTTGGATAAGCACACAGAAGTGCAGTTGGGTGGACACGCAGGATATTTGTATTGTGGAAGCATATTTTGTTTACATTTTACAAGCAATTGCAGGTTTTCCAAAATAGCTCCCATTCTCTTTCCTTCTTGTAGTGTGTGGGTGTTTTAGCTACTCAATATATTTTCGTCGATATTTACACGAGGCAGGCTTTCATTTTAGCCTTTCTGATGTACTTCTAATTTGCTTTCCCTGATAACTAGCATTGATGAACTCCTCTTTTCATGTGTATATTGATTATTTTGTATATCTCTTTTCGGAAACACATATACAAATCTTAACCTCATTTTATTGAGTAGTTTCTCTTTCTATTGTTACCGGTAGGTGTTCATCTTACCTACTAGATACAAGCCCTTGCGAGATATGTGTAACGTGAAGACTTTTGTTTTCTAGTCCATGGCATGTCTGTTTATTTTCCTAACAGTGTCTTTTAATTTAACTGCTTGCTTCATCTCTGAGTGCCTGGTTTAGGTTTCTCCCTTGGCGTATCACAGTGCAGAGATCTTGGCAGCTTCTCAGAAAATAGGAGGGCAGGCGAGGGCACCCAGGTGGTGAGTTCACTTCTGATTGATCTGGGAGGCACAGAATCACCTTACATTCAAGGTACCCTGGCCTTGAAGTAAGTGCTGACCTCCTTGAACTGCCCTGGAGACCCTCAAAGGGACAGAGAAATGTGCATACAATCTCTCACTGTTGAATTACTAACACCAACTTGCTGGTTTTAAAATATTGGTTGTAACTTTGCAATTAGTATTAATCATTTTACCAGGCATTGCATATTATGAAAATCAGGCAAAATCGTATAAAGGTATTTTTCCAGTGCCTTTATTATTATTCCCTTATTTCCAGTAACTGAAAAGAGTAAGAGACTGTTTAGGTATGTATTGGTAAGACATCATGTCTCCGTGAGGATAAGAGTGACTTTTCTCTCTTACTCACCAAATTTCCCCTTGTACGAAGCCCATGAACATAGCGGGATTTGCCCTCCATGCCCTCCAACCTGAACTGCTGTGAAGAATTCTAATCAAAGTTTGCTTGAAGAACTATTTGTAGGTTTTCAGAGTTGCGACCAGGGGAGAACACAGCAGAGAGATTACTAACGGCCTCTGACTGCTGACATGTGCGCCCTGTGGGAACAGGGAGTCTTGTCTCTGAATGATGCCTACAGTCATGTAACCTCTCCAGGAATTTTATCACATATTAATGGTGAGATCAATACTTATGTACTGAAAAGTACTCTTTCAGTCACTTAAGGAGGAAGAATTTACACAGTCTTTTAGAAGACCCCTACCATAGGTAGGCCCTTTCCATGTTTCCATCCATTATCCACATTTGGAAATCTGGGGCATATCAGCCCAAAAATAAAAGGCTACATAGGTATTACCATTTTATTTTTAATCATAAAAGCTGCTGAGTGTCTTGGTGTACTCTTTGCACCTTCATATAAAACCCATAGATGCTTCGTACAACCAATGTTAAATGTTCATCCCTTTGGAAGATTTTTACATTTATACTTATATCTGTGTACAGTAAGTAAATATATATAATACATACGTGTCAGTGTTATAGGTTGAGCAAAACACTGAATTTCAGGATGCTGTACTCCACAATCGGTCTGCAAGAAAAAAATTGCAGGTCGACTAAGCTGATAATACATTTATCCATATTTACAATATTCTGAAACTGTGTGTTTGCAGTATACAAATTCTTTAGTTCATTAAAATTATGAAATTTCACATTTCTTTTTTCCCAAAATTATTATTTTTATCATCATGTGTTTGTGATACATAATTACATCCCATTACAGGAATTGGTGTGTACACACACGCACACATGCATGCGCGTGCGCACACACACACACACACACACACACACACACATCATCTGGATCATTTTTGATTCTCAGTTTCTTCTTCCCAAACTATGGTCCCTCATTCCATATCCCATTTCCTTCTTTACAAAAGTTACATCTTTGTTTTTGAACATCATTTTTTTATTTCATTCTTTTTACATTATATTATTTTTATTTATATTTTTGATTTTTCATATTAAAGAAGTCACTTAATATTGAGCCTTCTGTTTCTGACTCATTTCACTAAGAATAACGGCCCCTCAGTGCTCTCAGTCTCTCTCTCTCCCTCTAGAAAGGCTCATAGAAGATGGCATTTAATCTTTCTTTGTTAAAGGTGAAGAAATAGGTCTTGAAAAGCCCTGTAGTTTTAGATTTTAAACGGATAAAATGTATGTTTATTCATTCAAATATATTTTAAAACTATCCTTATGTAATATATTGAAAAACTGCTCCTCATAGATGTGTACTGGTAGCTGTGACCTCTGGGTCTTCAATAGTTGAGGTATTGGTAGAGGAAAATATTATTAAAAATCAGTGATTTGTGGGTTAAGAGAGCTGGTCACGCACTTGGAAATACAGTAAATGGGTGAGAATTCTGACCTGGCCTGGAATATATGAATCCAGATCTGGCCCTTCAGGAAATATTTATAGTGCAGTAGAGTTAAGTGGCAACATCAATTGGAAGGAAGGGTGGGGAGTGGACAGAATGAGCAGTTGGAATCTGATCCTCTTCTGAGTGCGTAGGGGCTCAGAAGGGGCTCAACCTTCATTCATATCAACTGGAAAAAATATAAAAGCCACTTTGTCTGATGGCTGATGTTTGTGACTTGGAAGTCAGCTCATAGCTTAGATTACAAAACGCTGAGAAATAGAAGAAGGGCCAGATTTACTAACATTGTGAACACACGTTATGCAGATGTTTAGCTCCCACCATTTACTACCCAGAAAGGCCATCACGTGAAGTCTAAATCAAAGTTCATTAGATTTACGACAGGAAGGTAGAATGCAACTTGGAATGAATCTTGGTAGCTTCCAACTGGGAAATTAAAGCGACATTTATAGAGTTGAGGACCTGAACCAAGTGATTTTCAGGGAGTTTTGCAAGAGTAGAACTAAGTTAAAATATGGTAGTATTTCAGACACCATGAATTTAGGTTGCTGGGAACAGAGAGCCAAGGGTCTTGAAGCAAGTCGTGATCAGGAAGCTGTTAGCCCTGATAAGTAATCCGTTTAGTTGGTTCATTCTCTTATCTTCTGGAAACAGGTATTTCCTGGAGCAAGCAGCTAAATCTTTTTTTTTTTTTTTTTAGTTCCAGCATAGTTTAACGCAAGGGCAAGAAATTATCTTGTTTTTGATTTCCATAAACTATAAGACTCGAATTCCAGTGGGTGTGTGCATGCATGCATGTGTGGAGGCATGTGTATTTGTTTGGGAGAGAAACTAAGAGAAAAATGTAAGCTAAAGGTGGACACTCACTATTCCTGTAATTGTCTTTCAGAGTTTCTGAAATGCAAAATACAGTTCCAATAATCCATCAGTCGTGTCATGGGCTGAGTTAAACCTGGTGTTCATACGAAGAGAGATATTACCTTTCAGTCCTAGAAGACGTAAAATTTTTCTAATGTAACGTAACTATCTGTAGTTTTCACCTTATTTGTTGACCAGAGGACTGAGGACTGCATACCACAGTGTATGAAATTTGGGGTTCAACATGTCTGCTGTGGTCAAGGGGAGCCCAGGAAGATCTGACTGGAGGGACTTGAGGTAATTAGATACAAAAAGAAGAGTTGGCACATTAGTATTTATGGTCACTACTGGTCTTTTCAAAATGGAGGCTTCAGGTAGACTAATGTAGCAACGCATTTTAATAGCCTTGGACATTTCCACAAGCTCTTTTCATTGCTACCTAAAATTTACAAAGGAAGTTTACTGAAAAGTGTAACAAACACCACCTGGGTACTTTGCCCATAACTGGGTGTACCCAGCATCCCTATCACACTTTCAGATATCTCATGCTAATTGTGTAGGTGTCATGTTTTACCTTCAGTTTAAAGAACCAAGAATTATTCAAATACTTTCAATATGGTAAAAGTTCTCATCAGAGTTGCTTTACATGATTCTAACGTGTTATCACCAGAATATTTTCTGACAAAGTTCCGTATGTGTATTCCCCAATTCAAGAATAGTGACTAGTAAGATATTAATATTATTCTGAAAAATTTAAGTCTAACTTTCTTACTTACGTTATTTGGGAAATTTCCACTGGAATTTTTGACTTGGAATGGTCCAGTAAGAATTCTTATTGGAAGACTTAAAGGAAGATTAACTGACTCAAAAAACAAAACAAAAAACTAGAACGGCAAACAAACAAAGTGATTTGGGAGATTAAATATTAATTGTCCATGGAATTAATAAAGAACTTGTGAATAGTTAACTTTAAAATTAATCAAAAGAAAATTCATATATTGAGAGAAAGACTACAACAGATAACATTCAAAATTCTTCAACTTTTCTAAAAGCTAAGAATTACCTCTAAATATAAAAGCTAACTAAAACCTACCTTGCTTTTGGAATCATACACCAAAATACAATTTCTTACTGCCCAAGATGTCATTAAGGTTTACCCAGCTTCTCCAAACTTTAGATGGATTTCTTTCTGTCTCTAAGCTCCTAACTTTCCTCTCCTTAAAGCACTCACTTTAGGAAAATAGTTAATGTGAATTCTGCCTCTTTGAGATGTATATCTTTTAATAAGTCTTTGCCACTTTTACTCACCCAGGACTCTCTTTTTCATGGGTTTGAAGCAATCCCTTTGAAATGTAACCAAGAAGGGAGATAGGGCCCTATCCATCATGCTCGGGAAGCAGGAGTTGGGTAGGAGCCTAACTTCAGTGGGAGCTTAACTTTAGTGGATACTTTCGGTCCAAATTATAGAATAACCTCCTGTTATTAAGATAAAAGATATTTTGCTTTTCTTGTAAGACTACTTAGCAAACAGATGTCCTTGTTCTCTCTTGTCCTTTATTTCTTCCTGTACAATAGTTCTTACCATATATTCTGTTCACTCACTTTTTTTCAGTAGATATTTTCTTAAATGTTCCTTTGAGAAGGTATTAAGGAGATATAAAAATGATAAATAGTTTTCTTAAGAAGTCACAATCAGAAGACACAAGTGGAAGTAAAAATAATAAAATAAAGTAAAAACCATCAGCCCTGTCCGGTGGTGCAGGTTTACAACTCGAGCACTTTGGGAAGCTCGCAGGAGGTTCGCAGTTTTGAGCCCAGCAGCGTAAGGTGGACATTACCTCAAAATCAGAAAGAAAAATAAAATATAGATAAATAAATAAAAGGCTGGGATGCAACTTAGTGCAAAAATCCCTGGGCTTAATCCTCAGTATGTGTCAACAAATAAACAAGCCAGAGAAGGCTGTTGATTGCCCATACAGAGGAGGCTCCAGAGAAGAGTGGTGACAAAGGGACTTTTGAGCCCGTTCCTGGAGGACTAGCGGAGCAGTTAGACTCTCTAGAGACCCAGAAACAGTATCGCAAACTAAATTAAAATGTTATCCAAGGAAAGAAAACCAGAAAATTAAGCAGTACAGCTTTTAATGGTTCTCAAGTACCCAGCCAAGGATTTTGACTTTTGTTCTGTGAATAATGAGAAGCTGTTGAAATATTTTAAACGAGAGAGAAAGTGACACGATTTGCATGCTAGGAAATGCCGTTGGCAATACCACGTTGGCCATCATACACTCACTTCCACATTCCCTAAAAATATTTTGGGAAACATGGTAGCAACATTATGAGAATGTTTCCTCAAACTGACATTTTGAATTTGCGTCTTGTGAAGATGAAATGAGGAAGGAAAACCTGCGCTGAGCCTTGATCACAGGCTCGTTCACAGTCAGACTTACCTCCGTTAGATCCAAAGAGGCACCCACGGAAGTGGAGGAATGAGAGATGGTTCCTCTGAGAATAGCAGGCTGTTGTATTTTGAAGAAAATCTTTTCCCCTTCCAAGAACACAGAAGCAATACTGCTGAGAACAATTGGAGAACATGAAAGTGGAAGATGGAGAGTTGGGCAAGCTATGTTTACATTGGCTCAGGCCAAAGTTAGTGAAGTCATAAAATAAGGTGGTGGAAGGGAGTTTTACTTTCCCATTCTTCATATGTAGCAAATCAATGCCAATTTTGAGTGGTATTTTGACTTAAAATAGTAGTCATTGGCCTCTCACAGGCTGGGTAGATAATTGTGCCTAACTAGACCAAGTCAACTTGACTCTGTCTTGACCTACTCTCCGACGTCTGTGTTGTACTAGGGTCATGTGAGTGAGTTGGGACCTGTGTTCTCAAGGATGGCCACATTAACATATATTAGCTGGGTAAAGCAAGGGAATATGGCAACGTGAATCTCCTTATCAGTCTAGTCCAGGATTGTTCACACTCGGATGAGAGATGCTCAAAGACAGCAGAGGAAAAAACAAAAAAGGCATCTTGAAATCTAGGCTTGTCTGCAATATCCGAACTGCTACCCTTAATAAATACAAGTATGTCTTAAGTCTGCCAAGAATCAAGGGATAGTCAATAAACAATCATGTTTTGATGAGAATTGTTACAAAAAGTGTACTCATGACACCTATGTTTCCTTTTGTAATCAGCCATAAATTTAATGAGATTTTAGAGTCAGATGTCTTTAAAATGAATACTCTGTCAGGAATAGGCAGGTCGTATCACTAGAGATAGTGTTCAGAGTGTAGGGCTGATGTAGTATTGTAAAACAGTAAAGAAAGGGCAGACAGAAAATAAGAAACAATATATTAGATTAAATATACCACTGATTGTAGGAGGAGTAAATTGCTCACCAAAACTCATTTTAATTGAGGTTTACATAAATATAAACTAAATTCAAATTTATTTTAATTAGAACTTTCTTCATCAATTCACCTTTACTTAAATTTCCCATCTTCAGCATTCATTCCTAGAAGTATTGAATATTGTCACAATGGAATCATCTTCTACAAAGACAGATAGGTTGGAGGCTTTTGTAGGTAAATGGGTGCAACTTGAGCTCATCATGCTCAGCGAATTAAGTCAGAAGCAGAAGGTTAAATGTCAAGTGGCTTCGAGCTAATTGAGGGGAATCATGGGAATTGGAGGAGAGGAGGACGGGGGAGGGTCAAAAAGGGAGAGAGGAGGGGCTTATAATTTTGCCACAATATGTATATGCACATAATACTCAAGATCAATGTCAATCTTATGTATGGCAAATATGTATGTGTGTGTGTGTGTGTGTGTGTGTGTGTGTGTACATCAATAAAATAGGAAGATAAAAAATAATCTTCACCATCATGTAGTTCCGGCTCCACATTCAGCAAATGAGAAAAAGAATGCATCACTGAGTTACACACAGAAATTATGTGTGTGTGTATGTATGTGCGTGTGTGAAATCTGTCTTAACACAACTATTTCTAGAACCAAAGGCAATAAAATCCTGGTAACTCTCCTTTGTGCGTTCTGAGAAATAATGTCAGGCTCTGAGTACAAAAGCAGTTAAGCCACTTCAACCAGTTTCATTGCCAAGTCTTGGACAACTGATAGGCATTTTATGTTAAACCTCAGCCTATTGAAAATAGAGACACCTTGGAGAAAAATTGAGACTAATTGTGTTGAAACTGTGATTTTTGGGTTTTGTAGCTATAGCTTGCATGCTCCTGAGAGGTCAGAAGTTTTCTGCCTGACGTGTGTGACTTTAATGTAAGTTTGTATTTTTTTTTAATTGAGGTTATGTAAGGATACAAAGCTTTCAGAATTTAAACTGTGCGTTGTTCTAATGCGATGTACCGTGAAGTGAAAAAATTGGATGGAAGAATAAGAAAAATTACTTGCTGAAAATAATGGGGCTAGTTGCTGGTAAAGCTAGGAGACAGAGATCGGTGTTCCCAAACTCCCAACTCCCTGCCCAGTCCCTTGGCTTCCAGGCAGAAGGGGAAACGATGTCTGTAACTAGAAATATTGGAAGCCATGAAAGAGCAGAGCAGAAATCCCGACGATTGCCGGGAAATATGGACCAAGCTGCAGCCAGAGCTCACAGTTGTTATGTAAATGGGGCTGTAAGTATAGTTATAAATACAAACGGATGTTTATGAACGTGGTTCACACGGAGCTTGCCCTGGGCTCCTGCTCTCTGGGAGTCCCAGATCCTCACTGACAGGAAGGAAGCCACCTGTGAACCATTATCATAAGCGTGTTCACCTCACTTTCCTCATCACGTATAATATTGGAGTGCTGAATCAGAGTTCTCCTTAACCATGTGTTCTGATTCATAGTAAGTATATAAATTTGAAGACAATTAAATTTTCAAACACTAGAATTCATGAAAATACTTTTGACAGTAAGCGTACTTCAAACAAAGTATAATTTGTCTTTGTTGAATAAACCTACCTAATGGTACAGGGTTATGATGATGAGCTTCATTATCTTACTGCAGAATTGCAAAAGAAGACAAAACTGCCACAAGTTCCACAAGCTTCCAAATAATACACAAAACGCAGATCGTGCATAAAATCAGAGAGGAAGAATTTTTCTTCTCTGTGCATTCTACGTTGAATTTCATGCCTCTGTTTATAAATTTTACACATTTACCAATTTTCATTGTGGGTTGTAAATATACAGTGAGAAAGAAGCAGCCCACAGCATCGTGGTAGTTATGACAGATGCTGTTAGCCACGTGGGCACACTTGGGATTCAGCTGTAGATACAGAAAAGAGATTGTTCCATTGTGAAAGCTCTGCTTCCGTCAAAGTCCGCTACACGAGTATCAATTATTTCTTGTAGTATTTTAAAACACTAGTAAAAAAAGTCACTAAAAATTAAGAGTCAGTATAACAAAATCTTGATTAAAATTCTTTCCAAATACAAATTATGAAATCTAGTAATTATCACTTATGTATATATGTATTCATTTATTTGATGGTATTAGGGACCAAGCCCAGGGCCTTCACACCAATACAGCCAAAGTCCATTTTTATTTTTGATTTTGACACAGAGTCTCGCTAAGTTGCTAAATTGTCCAGGCTGGATGGAATTTCTGATACTCCTTCTCAGCTTTTGATAGTGCTGGGATTACAGGCAGGTTAGTGCCCCCAGGCTCTACCTAATCGGTCTTTTATCATCTCTGAGACTAAAGTCGCAAGAACAAGGTGATCTCCAAGACAGACAGTTCTCATCAAAACTATGATTTGATACAAAGAAGCATAAATTCCCTATCATTAACATTGTCACATTTTATATCCAAAAATTATTTATTCGTTACAAATATTCATTGCATATTCATATTGCTTCAAATAATATCAAGCACTATTACATAATAGCACTTTTCTTTTATTTATATATGTTGGTATTCAACTATCGAGGAAGCCTAGATTTTCTTCTGTTCCTAGGTCACTTTACGGGCCCTATGTGTTTCTTTCATTCATCAGTCATTGCTAGAATTAAATATTTAAAGTTGAAGTAGAAATTTAAAATTATTGGAATAAATTGTTCACATCAAACATTTTGTCCAGTCATCCCCCAGGTAAAGTACCAAGAGAAATGCCAGATCTTCTCTATACATGAAATGAACTTAAAAACTTCATCATTGGAGTATGAGGTCTTGCTAACCATTGTAATAGTCATTGGCTTTCGAAAATTGAGTTCACGTATCTTCTTTCAAAGACATCTAAATTCATTTATCACATAGATTTCAATGTTGAATCCCAAGCCTTATCATGTTTAAATAGAAAAGCATTTCCTTTGAGTTGTAGATAAAATTTTACAGTTGCTCCTATTGCAACAGAGAATTGACATCGAGCATGCAAAAATATGCACAAATTTGGAAAACATTATGCTAACTGACATAAGTCAGGCACACAAATACAAATACTATGAGATTGCCTTTATACATGGAACCTGAAAATGTCAAGCTTACTGAAAAAATAATAGAGGGAGTTACTAGCGATTAGAGATCAGAAAGTAAACAGATGTAGGTGAAATTCTATAAATATGAAATCATAAAATGAACAAATCTTTGAAAAACTAATGTACAGGTTTCGTGACTATAGTTTATAATAATGTAATGTATAAGTGAAATGCAGTAAAAGAGCAGATCTTAAGTATTTTCACCATGCGTATAAACATGGCCATGAAAGGGAAGAATATACTACAGTTTTGTGTTAAACATTTCCTAATGCATATGTGTACATAAACACATCATGTCGTGCACCTAAAATATATAGAATTTTGCCTGTTGGTTAGACCTTGGTAAAGCCGAATGGGTATAACCTTAAGAAATTAAAACATGTCATTCTATAAAGTAATATTAATCTCGGTTTTAAAATCTAAAATACATTGTGATTAATTTAACGTGATCCAGATGTGTATTTTTACGTACATGCCTATCTGTGCTCTGGTCTCTGTGTTTCCTTATTTTACTCAAGCTTTATGTCAAGAATTGATTTTAAGTACATTGTTTGATGAATTTTGGCAAATATTTACACCTATTTAACTATTATATGGTGAGATGATTAAGTATTTGCATCATTCTGAAATTTCCGGTGGGGTCCTTTGAGGCATTTTTCTGCCCCAGTGACTGGAAGTCTCTGTTGTGCTTCAGGTTGCCATAGATAAAACTCACCTTTTCTGAAATCCATACAAGTGAAATTCTTCACTGATACTGTATTGCTTGTGACATCTTTTATTCTATGTTTTTTAAGAAATAATTCGTGCTTTGTGCATTGCCACTGGTCACTTAGTATTGCCTCATGTTCTTGCACTGTGATTTGTTAATCCTTGATATGATTGACATTTGAGGATTTCCCAGGCAAAGGCTTTTACATACAAAGCTTCTATGAATATCCCTCTACACGTTTTAGTTGGACATATGTTTAATATCACAGTTAAATATTAAAATTGAATTTTTTTGAAAATTGAGACAGGGTGTTGCTCTGCAGCCCAGGCTGGTCTAGAACTCACCATGGAGCCCATGCTGGCTTTGGACTCATTGCAATCCAACTTTATCAGCCTCCCGAGTACTGGGATTACAGGCATTAGCCACCACACCTGATTTATGTGGTGCTAGGGAATCAAATTTAGCGGTTGACTTAGCGCTTGCTAGGCAAGTGCTTTAACAGCTTATCCATCCCTCCAGCCTGAAAATTTAGGATCATTTGATGAATTCAACCTTACAAAATTTCCCAAGATCTTTAGACACTGGCACCATCTCTTTTTATTTAGAGAGCAATACAATGATATTTACTTTACATCCCTCTGATGAGACAGGAACCATCTTTATAAGTGTTTACTGGCCATTTGTATATTTTCTTTGAAGTTTATTTTGAACATTTTATTTTAATGCTCTATTATCTGGTCACATTTGCATATTCATCACATGCACTGAATACAAGTAAAAGACACATATTACACAAATATTAACTCACAGACTGTGTCCCTTATTTTTTCTCATTGATTTAAAATTGCCTTTCAAAGAATAAATTTTAATAATCACTAAGTCAAACTTGTGTTTTCTTACATCCTTTATGGTTTTTTTATTTGTTTGTTTAATTATTTCCAGAAAAGTTTAATCTGTTCAAGATCTTGTACACGATCAACCTTTGTCTTTCTTCCAGAAAGGTTAAAATCATATTAATCTTAATAGTTTTTCACCAATTTCTGTTAATTTTTGCATATGATGTTAAGAAAGAGTCAAAGACCATTTTTCTCAATATAGATGTTCACTTGCACTGAGAATTTATGGAAAAGGCCAAATCATTCCAAACCCTGAGAGAAGGAACTACAATAGTAACTACTAGAAGTGAAGAAGCAAAGAGATAAGTGGGGATAAAACTAATTATCTAGCCAGTCTCAAAACACACTTGGATAGGCTGGCTACTCTTCTGTGGTCTACCGCACAATCACGTGGATGTATTTTATGATGTCTCATTCAGTGTTTTACATCGAATCAGAACAGGTGAGTTGATAGGTACCAATCACAAAGAAACAAAGTTTACAATGAAAATCTGAATTACTCTGATTTCTTTGCTACACACTGTGTATTCATATAAAATTATCATATTGTACCTTAAAATACACACAATTATTTAGTGCCAATTAAAAATGAAGAAAAGACTATTCTTGCTCTATTAAATTACCTTAACACCTTGTTGAAAATTAATGTCTGTGTACATGCAGGTCTATTGCAAGAATCTGTATTCTTATCTATTTATTTGTATGCTTATTTTTAGATAATAATACACTATTTTGATATAACAACTTTCAAAATCAGTTTGAAAATAAAGCAAATTCTTTAACTTTTCTTTATTTCCCCTCAAAATTATTTTTTTCTATTTTATTAACTTAAATTTTATTTGTCAATTCTACAAATAACCTTGTTAAGATTTGACTGACTTGTTGAATCTACAAATCAAGAATATTTGATATCTAAAATCATAAATTTATCTTTTGTTTTATTTCATTTTCTCAGCTATGATCAGTAATTTTCATTGTATAAGTTTTCATATGTTTGGGTAAAGTTGCCTTCAGTAGTTCATGTTTATTGACGCTGGATTAAATGACATTTTAATCTCCAATCTCAGTGTGTGTGTGTGTGTGTGTGTGTGTGTGTGTGTGTGTGTATAAATGTAATTCATCTTAAATTAGCCTTAGACCTTATTATAAGGCTAAACACACTTCTATGTTCTATAACACTTTAGGAGATAACTTTCAATTTTCTAAGTCGTGATCATGTCGCATACCAAAAAAATAGTTATTTTTCAAATTGCACATCTTTATTATACTAATACTGCTGATAAAACATTCAATAGAAAAAGCGCAAAGTTAAAGTCCTGCTTTGATACTTTCTTTGCTTATATAAACACTAATTAAAATTTTAATCATATGTTTTCCAAAGACTCTTTTTAATAATTAGGAAAGTTCTTTATTAATTATGAAATCTCCAACCACACGCTAGCTACAAGGAAAACAGCTGAAGCCTTTACAATCAAAAATACAAGGAGTAGAATAACAAAAGAAATAGAAGATGAAAATACTATGCCCAAAAGAATGGTACTACTAAATAATATTTTTAAATTGTTTTTAAGTCAATATTACTATGGACACATAACTTCTGTCTAGTGAGATAAAAAATAATTTTAAAACTGTTTATACACAACTGCATAATCTTAATTAGTACAGTAAAATACAGACAACTACACAACGTTGAGGATGAATTGCTAGCTCTTGTAATTAATTTCCCTACACGTCCTTTCTTTAGTCTGTCCTGGCATCAACAGCACTGGATCCTTTGAGCCACTTGGCCTGGCTGATGGCTTCCTGCTAGGTCCTTCTTCCTTACCTGCCTGTCTCACTTCCGGAGCACTCCTTCCCATGGATTTCTGCTTAGCAGAGCGCTTTTCTTAATCGCTGTGTTCAATTCTTAAATTCACTATTTTTCCTTACCAGTGTGTCAGAACTTAATACATTACATTTTGTTTTCATTAGGAATTTATTGCCGGTACCCCTTGACTAAAATTCAGGTTCTATTAACAGAGAAAGTTTACAGATTTAATTCATGCTTTTTTTGTTGTTGTTGTTCTGGAGTCAAGAATAACACTTGGCCTAGAGCACAAACTAAATAAACATTATTGACCTAAGTGACCAGTATTCTTGCATAGATATATGATGTGAAAAACATTAAGAATTTTTCATCTTTTGAATTTGAATTTTCATTGAATTTAGGAGTTTCAAGTTCTGGGCTTACCTTTTTTTCTTAATACTTAAAAAATCTCAATTACTATTTGGTCCTATGGGCTAATAAGTGTAATACAAATTGTCATTATGTTGTATTATTTGGTGAATGATGAAAAAAGTGAATCTGTATATATTCTTTCCTGAAACATTTTTTCAATCCATAACTATTGAATCTGTGGGTTTTTGTAGGGATAGCTATATATTCAATGTCACTAATGCTAATCAAGATATAATTTGAAAATATTAGGAACCTTATAACTCTTATAGTCATTACTGGGATCAGTTTTGATCAACCGTATATAATCTACAGAAAGAGTCATGATCAATAATTAATTTTCTCTGAAACCAAACAGTTCTGTAAAATATTATTTCCTACCCATTTTTATGAAATTGTGTACCTAAATACAACTCCCCAAATACTTTTAAACAAATCTGTTCTTACACTTGGGAATGTTTCATAGTTCATTACGGAAGAATTATGATCTATTTATAAATTTGCCACTAAAGTGATTGTGTTTACTACCATGGCCCTGAAAATTACTGTATTGTCAGTAAGAAATAGCTGATATTAGCTGTTAAATATCCCTCAGTGCACATCAAGTTAAAGCACAGTATCATCTTATTAAAACATAGCTGTTCATAGGGTTGGTTAAAATTCCAGGCTTGCTGAAATTTATTTCTTGTAAATATTTGCAGAGTGTTGGCTTATACAGACAGCAATAGTCTGAACGGTTCAACTTCATTAAGAAGACATTAAGATATTTTTTTCTGGAACTAATTAGCTTTGGTTCTCACTTGCATAATTTCTTTAGCACGACTGATTAAGATTTGATAACAGAAATACTTTTTGGATAGACCTAATCAACTCTAAATGGCTACCCAGAGATAAGGCACTGAGCACAGACACGTAAAATCAATAGCTTCTCATTTGAAGTACTCAGAGAATGTTACAAAGACCCACTCTACATTGTCTCCACTAACAGGTGGCAGTCCACATAGACTCGCATATCTCCCTAATGAACGGGTTAATGACCCTAATTTTATCTGTGCACATTGTTTACCTTTATCGAATTATCACATACAAAATCCCCTAAAATGTAAAAATCACTGGCAGTCAAAAACTTTAATATGTGCAAGAAGCAAGAAACAAATGCTTTGACTTGTTTGTTACATGTTATTTACATACATCGAATTATTACACTGTGCTCATCAGTCTGTGTGATTAAAATAATGATAATAAAAATGGGACTTCTTTTGTGAGGTATAAGTCTTGCCTAGGAGCGTGTATCATTTATGTAATTTCTAAGCCATCCATAATTTATTAGCTTGAACAAATTCTTGGCAAGACCTTGAAGAATTGCCCTTAGGAATGGTAGTAAATTTTGGTAGAAGAGGAAGTGTAGTCAGAGTGTAGAGGAACAATCGTCATCAGGCCATATAATAATGAAGTGTAAGCGTCTGGACTCAACTTCAGGAGACTTACTGGGAGAAAGAACGGAGAAGTTTCCAAAGGGTGTCACCAGACACAGTGAATTCCACATGCTCTGAAGCTGGGGCATATTTCACAATTGCACAGATGTTCTAGTCTGTTTAGAAATGATGGATCTATCTCTTCGGTCTATGTGTGCAGGTCAATAACAGCTGAGCTGTTTTATATAGCCTTTATTCCTGTGTACATGTCTGCAGGGCAGTGTTTGAATCTGTGACACTGTCAGATCACAGGGTGAAGCCAGCTCGCCGTTTCCCTCACAAGCTGGCTTCCCGTAACTGCCGCGCAGGGGACCTTCCTAGGTGTTCTGATACTCACATTGTGCTTAGTGTCGTCCGATCCAGAGCTCAGTCTTCTGTGGAACTTACGCTCTATCAATGTCTGTGTATATCACTATCTGGAAGAAGAAAGGGAAATATGACTCCAAAGTTAGCTTGAGTATCATGTATTTTTTTTCCACATGTTAACTTCTCCCCTTCAGGCTCTGCAGAAATGATGCAAACGTGACATTTGGGACAAGGAAGAGTCAGATGCCGCCACGTCTGTCTCACCTCTGTCTCAGTGTGGCTGACTCGTGTTCTGTAATCAGAGGCCAGGAGTATTCTAGGCAAACCCATAGTGTGAGCAGCACTAACCTGACCAGCTGAGGTCTTAGTGATCACTTCTGACCTTGCCGTTCCCTTTTCAGGGTAAAACCAACACGATTAACTTCACTGAGGTGTATTCAAGTCTTGTGTTTTACTGCAGTGATTAAGGACCAGTTTGTCTCCTCCCTGTATCATAGGAGAGCTATACGGCCAGGTTTGTTTGCTTGCTTCAATGGGCAGAGATCTACTTAACCTGACTCAATACTGATGTTGGTGATTGAAATAATTCTATATGAATTATGCAACATTTTACAGCTACAGGAGCTGTATGTTATCGGAATGTTTTTCATCTTCTTTTTCTGAAGATAGACAATAACCTGTACAAAGTGAGTGGCAGAATGGTGCTTATAAATCAGTGGGCAAGAGTGGGGAATTCTGAAGGAAATTTTCTTCTGTGACAGTTACTGAAGCTTGTGAAACCTGCCGTTGTTTTAAAGCCTAAAACAAGACCCAACCTGGTACATGTACACAATGAAGTAATATTTTTTCATAAAGACAGATACAATTTTAGGCTTTGTAGGGTATATGGGCATAACTTAAGACCATCATGCTTAGAGATGTAAGTCAAACTCAGAAGGTTAAATATCGTCTGGTTTTGCTAATACAAGAAACCCAGAATACAGGTTTTTTATAGAACCAAATAGATGTGATAGTGAGAGTGGTAGGGGGCTGAGGGAAGGAGAGAGAGGACCAAACAGAAGGAGTGGAAGGGATTGTAATGTTAATATGATATATATGTTTACAAAATCCTCAAGCTCAATGTAACCATTGTGTGTCACATATATATGTTAATAATAACAGAGGAAAAACACCTAACCAAACAAAAAGTCTAAAACTTGCTACCCCATTCCAAGGTATGCAGTCATAGCCATGGATGAAATTTCCTCTTGGAGTAGGGCTACAAACCTATAGAGCAAATATTGTACATAAAACAATAGCAACAATGAAAAGCTATCAACCATGCAAATAAAACTTGATACCAATAAAACTATCTGGCTTTCTGCCAAAAAAAATCATATAGAAAATATCCCCTGGGAAGTCGAAATAAGTCTAGAGGCATTGTAGCCACTCAACACACTGCCTTTGTACACAAAACTTGATTACATGGACTCTGCGAACCCATCTTAACATGATAGTCAACTGGCTTAGTTCACCCGTAGGTAAATGCTCGCTCTCCCCTAATTTGCCTTCAGTGGAAATTTTCTGGCTTGCTTAGCATAGTGTAGTAAATATTATGGTTAGAATGTTTTATTTTGTTCATTTATGCAACATTTTACTCAAAGGGGTTCGCATTCATTACTCATTTAATTTCGACAACAGTCCTATTCGATAGACATGGTTGTAAATTCATTTTACAAGGAACAAGGATTAAAAACACATCTTCTCAAAGTTACACAATTCAGAAGTGTGAAGCTGCACTTATAAGCAGTAATGATTTGAACATAATCTCCTCTACTTTGCTGCCTTTTTGGAACCGGCCTTCATTGGACCAAAGCCAAGTGGAAAAAAAATTGAAAGACTGCTGTAGCATATTCTAAGGTCCTTACTGAAAAGGGAATGTTATTACTCATCTGATAATTGGCATAAAATATTTGTCTAGATGAGAACACTTCTTGAAATGGAGGAGAAAAAGACAGTGGGGCCAGCTTAAAGCATGTGACTTGCATTTAGGAGACTCCAGGTCCATCTTTAACATAAAAGAAGAGAAAATATCAAAACAAAACTAAAAAGCATTGCAAAATATTTTCCAAAAATTTCTGTATAATTAGTTCTGAGATAATTGAATGAAAACAAATGAATGCATAGACAAAGAACTGCAAACTATCTTAATTAGCAACAGTTGGTTGTCATAGAAAATTGCTTAGATATATGCTTTGAATTGAAGAAGTCCCATGTCTCTACACTGTACTAAGTATTATCATTAGGAGAATGACTTTGTAGAATGTATATTTAGCCTGAGGTGGTAGCTCAATGCTTACCTAATCATTGATCCCAATTATTAAAAACTCTCTTTGAGTGACTAATTAAGTCGTGTCTCTATTACAGTCATTTGGTTGTACTTTTGCCAAAATTCAATCTTCTGATGTGCCGTTACTACCCAGGTAAAGAACTGTAGACAAAATAGAGCAATATCCTGATGAAATTAAGAAGTACACCAAACACACCTTAAGAGTCAATTTGGCTTGGGTCTTTAAAAATATATCCCTGAAGTGAACTGAAATAGTGACATTTTAAAGTAGAAATAAACTATATAATAAGTTACATATAATGTACCACACTCCTTCAAAGAATTCGTGAAATCTTATTGTATATTTCATAGATGCTAATGTTTCTCATAGAGAATGAGGATAATGTGAGTCCCGTCTCCCATCTGCCATGTTAAGGCTAGTGTACCCCATGTTATTCCAAACAAATAATTAAACTAGTTGAATTCAAATGCATACTACTATAATTGACATTAGTTATCAGCTCTGCCATTTTAAACCCTGTCCTTCTCACTTGTATGTGTTCTGTTATTGGTGTTTTAATAAGATCGTTTGCACTGAGGGTCCCACAGGATAGTTTATGCATCCTTGTGTGATATCCCTACATACTTCATTCATAACCTTAAATTCTGCAGCTCTTTATATTTTTCTATTTGTAATGTATACTGAAAACAAAAGAAATATTTCTCCTCTCTGGTCATTCTTTTCATGGGGAAGGAAATTTAATAGCATATTCCACCATTTTCACTAATTCCATCCCAATTTTCATAGCTTTGCTGAATTTGACATGATCCTAACTGGGACACCAAGCAATTGAAGACAAGGGGTTAGCGCTGCATGTCTTAGCCTGTTCCACTTTACTGACTTGCTGAGGATAATCTGTCCTATCCATGTAGACTTTTCATTGAAATACAATTAATCTTAAATAGATTGACCCATGAAGAAATAAATTTCTTACAATTAAAAGGTTAACAGGAAGGCTTTGTAGGAATTATTTTAAAAATTATTCGATTCTTTGCAGGTTTATTCTGTAGGAAATTATATTAATCTTCAAATTTGATACAGGGCCAGTACAGAAACTTCTCTGTGATCCATTGGATATTTACATACTATGTCCTTTGTAAGCTTCTTTCAGTTCTGAAATCTTCTTAGCAAAGAATCATTGAAGTGCTTCTTTCTAGCAGTTTTCTTGCCATTTTCTTGCTTCTGGTATTTTTCCATAACATCTCACAGTTCTCACAATCGATACGGCCAATTCTAGTTTTCAAATTTACATTAGGACTCTCTTAATAGAAAACTGGAAACTGCCAGATTGTCATAATAAGTTACATTTACTTATGGTAGAGTGTTTTTCAAGATAGTAAATCCTTGGTAGAACAAGTTTAGAATGGTCAAGGCAACTAAGACAAATATCTTCTGGGATTTTTTTGTCCTGTGTTCTGGGAGAGTGCCTCCACTTTACCAAACTCTCCCTACCTTTGTTCTGTTCTCCTCCCTCTGGAAAAAGATCTTCAGAATTTGTTAAAATAGACATTTTTAGGATTCCTGTATTTACAAATAGATTGAGATCTATAACTTCTTCAACATCTGATTCCATTCTTCCCTGAGCTGATCCCCCGCCTCTGGACAACGAATATGACTTCTGAATGGTCTCATACATGTTAGCCACCAATGTATCGCTTTTTATTAACATCCCATCCTGAGTGTAGAATGTTAAGGCTTGTGCCATTACCTTCTTCCAGGATGCAACCATACCTCATTTAGCACCAATAAGGGTCTTCATCATAAGACATGTACAGGTGACCCATTTCCAAAGTTTTATACTGAAATCTATGTTCTCCTAAGTCCCGTAGCTTCAGTTTCCAGGAAGAAAGACTCCATGACAAGCATTAGGATACAGGACGTGTACTGGTGAGTACTCCTGGAATCAATACCCATGAAGCCAAGAATTATAGTAGAAATGAGTGGCTAAAATGTGGGCGGTGGTGCAGTCACAAGACTCCAGGGACCCTATGGAAACCTTGGAGTTAAATTGGCTGAAGTTTGTCCCATGGCAACAAATAAAGCCCCAGCCTTTCAGTAGGAACAGTAGTGTTTCCAGAAAGCCGATTCCCTTTAGTAGAGAGCAAGGAGCCGAGTGCACTGACATCGTGATCTATTAGCCAGCAGCAGTGGGTATGTGTCCTTTTGTCCTAAAGCAAGATTTGCATGGGCCAGCACAGCGTCTGCTAATCTGTACAGCTGAAGTGAGAAATCTACAAGCAATAGCTCTCCCTCTGATTGTTTCTTCTCTACAGACTTCTCTTCTTTTAATCCTGCATTGTCAACTTTGTATTACATTCACGTGTGACATTATTTTTCTGCATTGAGAGATACCAAAACAAAATTTCTCCACTTTAGTCGTGCTACGAGTCCATGAATAGCATCAGGAATGCCTGAGGTCTACATCAGCGTATGTATTGAGAACTGATGGTGTAATCTGGAGTACAGAGAAGACCATCAGTGCACAAGGTACTCTGTGGAAATTAAAAACATAAGACATTTTTGGCTACTTGAGTATGGACCTAGTTCCAGTTGAGGGAATCCTTTTCTTGTTCCTTAATTATGAAATAGAAATCTGGAGTCAAATCTTCCTTTGTGGGCAATACTTCACAGTTGTGTTCTAGATTACAATGTGTTTCTGAGAAAATGCTATGCTTATCAAATTTGTGATTTTTTTTCTTGCGCCGTTTTGAGATTTTGCCTTTCTTCATGTAGATTCTAGTTGATGTAACTTCAATTGTCATCTGTTTCGTGGGTACCAGACACTGGGTATCATATCCTTGGTACCAAGAATGTTGCTGGAATTTTTAACTACAAAAAGAGGTAAAAGATAAAAATCGTAATTTTGTTTAAAAATTCTGCATGTGTGACCCTCAACACACATTAATCTATCAATCTATATACCTACCAATGTACACAATTTCTGATTAAAATTAGTCTGATGGAAGTTTAAATTAATCATAATTACGAGCAGCAATTTTATTTTGTGGAGTTACTTTTACATAAAATTTTAGTGACTGTTTTTGGGTGTATAATTTTAAACTTATTTAATAACTCATTGATATAAATGAAACCACCATAGTAAAAATAAAATATATCCTTCTAGCTAAGATAATAAGTGAAGGTAATATGTCCAGTATATCTCCAATTAAATCATATTAAGAACATATTTTCTTGGGTAAACTGGAGCTTAATTTCTAGGCTTTTTATTTCAATTTTTAAGAATCTGACTTTTAGAAAGTAGCAAAATTAAACTCTAAAACTATGCATGGATTTGAACTGTTAACATTTTATAATATTCTTAATAATTTTCTTACTAGCCTTCATTCTGCTAACTATATCTAAAATTTAAATAAACTGTTTAAAAATCAATTGTAGACATGGCTCCTAAACACCTCAGTGATTTTTTTGTATGAGCTGTTACCTTCTTCACATAACTAATAATTGCTGTTTAAATATCAGTGTTAGAAAACCAGCACCAGCATACCCATAGTAGACATGAGGCATGCGTTTTCATAACTGTCACACCGAGGAGTCTAACTGAGGTAGTTGGAATATGCTAGTCTTCTGCATGATGTGGATAAAACCAAAAACCCGCAAAGATCAGAGCTGTCATGTAGATTTGAATAACTACAACTGCCCAATACATTTTAGGCAAAAAAGTGGTGTCAGTATCATTTCTGTTATACGTAGATTTTTAAGAAATCCAGAAATTACTTAAATCTCCATTCTACCACTCCTACATATATTAGAATATTTGAGGTGATGAGTAATTATAATTATGTAAATAAGATAAAATGTCAACATAAGTGGTGTGATAAAAATTCAATGTGTGTTTAAATGTATTTAATTTAATGTGCATTTACAACAATAAAAGACACATTGCTATTTCCCCCATTTTTTTGATATGTATAAGGGCAAAATATAAAGTTTACATTGATCTTGAGCATTTTGTGCTCATACATTTCATGGCAAAGTTACAAATCCTTCCCCTCTCTCCTTTTGACTCTCTCCCACCTCCCCCACCACCCAGTTCTCATTATTTCTCACATTAAGTTCCATGAAATAATTGTGATCTGGGTTTCTCATATCAGAGAAACCATCCTATATTTAGCCTTCTGCTTCTGATTCTCTTCTCTAAACGTGATGGTCTTAAGTTGCCTTCATTTACCTACAGAGGCCTCCAACCTATCTGTCTTTATAGACGAGTAGTAATCCATTGTGTATAAATACCAGAGTGTAGGTGTCCATTGGTCTGTTGAGGGGTATTTTGGTGTCTTCCATATTTTAACTATTGTTACTTGTGCTGATGTGGCAGAAGGCATTACAATTCCAGACATTGATTTATACTATAAAGCAATAGTTGTAAAAACTATATGGTCCTGGTACAAAAACAGACAGGTAGACCAGTGAAACAGAATTGAGGATGCAGAGACAGAGTCAAATACCTTCATCTATCTAATCTTCTATAAAGGAGCCAAAAGCATACACTGGAAAAAGAATAGCCTCTTCAACAAATGGTGCTGGAAAAATTGAACATCCACGTGCAGAAGAATGAATGTAGGCACACACCTGTCCACCATGCACCAAAATCAAATCAAAGTGGATCAACAACCTAGATATTAAAACTGAAACACTGTACCTTCTGGAAGACAAATTAGGCAAATATCTAAAAGACATAGGCGTAGGCTTTAAAAGACTTTAAAAGGACTTTATTTAATAAGACACCAAAGCAAAAGGAATAGCCCCCAGAATTAACAAATGGGATTACATCAAATTAAAAAGTTTCTGCATGCAAAATGAAATTATCTCATTGCTATTAATTTTCTTCAAATTACTTCCTGTTGCCTTGAACAATCTTATCCCATCGCTCTTGCCATTTTCTTCTCTGCTTGGGTATCATTTTTGTATTAACTGCTCAATTCAGAAGTTCTGGATGCCTTGGAGATTTTAACCAACTTTACAGCTCAACTTGTTTTATCCTGATTCCCATTTAGTTTATACCCACAATGTACTATTGGATAAACAGGATGCAGGCAAAAAATACGAATATTGCAATGAAATGGAGAGAGAAACCTAAGAAGAGGTAGAAATGCACCTCGCACAATCTTCAGTGGGATTGCTACTTTCTTAAGGAGTTCTGGAAGTCCTATTTTGTGAATATCTTAGTTATGATACCGTAACCACCGTTTGTCCTGAGTTAGGTCAAAATGTTTACCTTTTATAGAAAAGAGCCAGCAATTGCCTGGTGCCAGATCTGGTGAATAAAGTGAATGTTTTTATGAGCTTGTAATGTTTTTATGAGTCTGTCTTTTCATTGGCTGGCACGAGACAGCAACATTTGCTGCATTTTTTTTATTCATAACTTATAAAGAGAAGAAAGAGGATTCCCAGAAATGCTTGAAAAAGATGCCAAGAGCAATAGGAAACGTGTGTTCAAAGCAAAGGAATAATGGCAAAGTGTCTTTTGTTGTAATATTTTTTTTAATTTAAAGATTTACTATATTTTCCAACACCTCTTATACTGTTGTCCTCGATACCGCGATATCTTTATTTATTAAAAAACTTCAAAAGAAAAATATATTTTCACTTATGTCTGTTAGTATTTTAGTATCAACAGACTTTATTGTTGCTTTCTTCACGACTTAAAATGCAACTACGCATTTTGAGTCTGTGATCTGCATACAAATGAGGGCTTCTTTCAGATTTTGTGACTATTTTCCAGCTGCTTTGTGATAGGAATCCAATTATGTACAATATATCATACAGAGGAAGCAATTACATTCATTTTCTTGGGCTCTGAGAAATTTGATAAGGCTGACACTTGGCACATTGAGCTGTGATAACAGTTAATTTTTTAAAAGGCATAAAATATAGGCCAGTTGAATTGAAGTCATTTGTTTTTAAATTGTTGGAAATTGTGTTACCTTAGATGCTTTCAGATGACGAGAGGGAGTGAAAAATTAATTTAGAACTCTATTCTAAATGCAGAATAAGTACTAGGCTCATTTAATTAGAACAAAATACTCCATTCCAAAAAATAGTCAATTCTTGAGGTCTTATGATTAGCTTCACATGGAACTGGACCTGTGAAAGACTGAAGAAAAGTCTTCTTAGGAAGCTAATGTTATATATGTGTATACTTTTAAAACAATGATCCTTTTTTTCCCTGTATGTCTCCCAGTAGCCACATTTCTTTTTTCGTCTCTTAATTTACGTATTCTTTCAGGAAGATCACATACACTTTTTTAATACTTTGTGTCACAATTCTAAATGCAAATGGTATCTTTCTATTCATGTATTTGTGAAGCAAGCTTATCAAGATAAAAGACATACTCAGCATGCATGAACTGTGTCTGTTCTGAGAAGTTATGTATTGGACACTGAAGTGACACAATAGGGGCTTTATTTTGAAAGCAGTCACAAGGCGAGTGTGCTGTGTGGTTGTGTTTCGATGAGGACTGCGATTCAGCCAAAGAGGGTGGTGAGATTAATAATGTAGAAGTGCGAATAGTGTTAATGGATTTATGGAATTGTGACAGATCCTCAAGTCTACAGGTAGACATTATTACAGTATGCCTTGTTTTTTATGGAATCAACTTAATTTGCACCTGTTGTTCTCCGGGGTTTGATTAAAACAGCATTAACTTTTCTTATCAAATGCTATAATTTGTATAACCTATGATATGATTGTATTGAGAGGTTTGGGGAATGCCTGAGTCTTTGGGAACATATGGCCCATGAAATAATTTAGTCTAGCCCAGCCAAGCCCTCATTAAAAGAAGCAGTTTCAGCCACTTAATTCAGGCAAGTAAACATTTTAACAGGTATAATAGTTCAATTTGTTGTTAGATGTTTATTTGTTCATTGGTTTTTTAGTCAGCATGTAGTCCAGGCTGCTCCTGGCCTCACTCTATAGCCCAGGCTGGAACCAAACACACAGCAATCCTCCTGCCTCAGCTGCTCATTTGTAGGGTTGCAGGCATGCACCGACATGCCTGGTTTTTGTGGTGCTGGAAAAATCAACCCCTTGGCTTGTGCTTGCTAGGCGATTGCTTTAACAGCTGAACTATGCCTGATTAATTAAGTTGATACTGATGTATGGTCAACGAATAAAATCATAAATATCCAAATATCCCCTGTCAGAAAAAAAGACTCCCAGCCACTGGGCACATAGAATTAACGTGAGTGAAGTGGACAGTGAGGTTAAAGAGGTAGGCAAGGCCTGTATTGTGTGTAATCCACAAGACAAGGCAAGGTGCTGAATCTTCATTTGAAATAACCTGGAAGCTTCTAGATATTTCATTTGCACTAAAACAAAATGCACGGGCCTCATTCGGAAATGTGAGGCATTTGCGGGGAGGGACATGTGATTGCAGGACTTCTTCCTGACAGCATGAGCTTGTGGCACACAGTAACTTGTCTTTGAAACCATTGGCTTTCCTGTAGTTATATTTCGCTTTACATAAAAAGATTAATAAAAGTACCTTGCAACTTGGTTATTGACTTTAGTAAACATTGGGATAGCATTCACAGTTGTCTAGGAACATATATTACATAAGATTTTTCTTATGCATTGCTTTCATAATGTATAGAAGGGTCGATGCATTGGCCAATAATTTCAGGATAAGCAACTGATTGAAACAGGAAAGGCATATGATATTTATGATTTCTTGAGAAAATAAGTGTTTAAAATAAAATGAAAAGTTAAAACTCATTTTTAATATTTTATGTCTTCTCTGTCACATCGATTCTATGGGTAAACTGTCATATAAGCCCAGAGATCCCCTGACGTCGGGCATTCGTGTCACCTCCACCGAGGACCACTCTTTCCTACATTTCATTAAAACACTGCACTGGAAAGTGTGTCCTCTTGGGTGACTCCAGAGAGTTAAGTGCAGGATTTGGGAAGCGGATCATATAAACACTGTGTAGGAGCGACTGGCACATAATAACAATTCCAGGGATGTTTCTGCAGATAGTGAATACTGGGTGCACATCCATGCCATGAGTTTTGCTGCGACGATAACAAATCATATGTGTGTGTACAGATAACCACACACAAAGTGGAAAGAGAATAAAGCCACAAGCACATTTATATATGGAAATTTTTCATGTTAACCCTTAGCTGAAACAGTAGGACTGATCCGTGGTTCATTTCTCTGGGTATTATATTACTTATATATTTGTTCTTTCAGGCACAAGCTTAATTTGCTTTCATAAAATACACATCATTTTACATGGCACTGTAACCTAAGCTTTTTGATATTGAGATAAAGTAGGATGTAATTTTGAGAGAAATCTTGTTTCTCCATCGAGTAGAAGAAGAAAGAAGGTAAAGTGGAGGCAGAAGGAAGCGCCAAGTGTAATTTGAAGCTATGAATATAGCTGCCATTTCTCAAAGTAGATGAAACTATATGGTCTTCCAATTGGTTGGTCTACTGGCTAGTTTCATGGTCCACGTTCACCCCCGTGAGTCATTGCAGACACTGCAGTTGCTTGCATTGGCCTATGTCTATGCTGAAAGGAGATTTAGTGGCCAAAGTATGCAAAAAAGGGGGTAAAAATTTGAAGAAGGTGAGTGGAAAAAAAATACTTTGACCACAAATGTTCAAACCAAACTTACTTGTTTTATAATATTCAAGTGGAATCATTATATTTTTGCAAAATAGTCATGATTACTATATAACTCTTCAAAATTACATAAACGTCATTAGCTATTGAGTTAGTCACTAGCATAATGACTGACACCCACCCTTAAAGGAGGGGAGTTTTACATTAGCTCATAGTTTCAGAGGTCTCAATTCTTCTAGATAAGCCTAATTCTCTTTTTTCAAATGCAATATTGGGTGAATCCCATTCAGAGTCTACAAGATGACATTGACTTTCTCAGTTATAAAGGAGAAGAACTTGAATCTCATATGCTATGCAAAGTAGACTCAAAGAGGCTATAATGAACAATAACATATTATTTGTTGAAAAGTGCAAAGAGAATGGATGTCAACTATTAAACACAGTGATAAGTATGTAAAAGAATGCATTTATAAATTAGCTAGCGTTCACCATCTCACTGTGTATATATAATTCAAAACGTGGTATTGCACGAAATAACTCCATACAGATTTAGCTGTCAATGTACAAAAAACATATGAAAGATAATACTTAAAACTATTGTTAATAAAGATGAATTCTTCTGTTGCCATAAATGGAAAAGGCTTAAGGAAGAAAAAAAATAGTAATTATTTCTTCAAAGAAAATAAGACAAGAAGAATATAATAAAGGAGAAATATTATGATGTTTCATAATGAACATCATCTAAAAATAACCCTAGGTGAATAGCGCTATTTCTTTAAAAAAATGCCTCGAATAAGGACCTGTATTCTATGCCACTTGAACAAACAGAAATATTCTTTAATTATATCAAGTCTTTCTTATTATGACTCTACATTCATAAAACAAATATGATTCAGATTAATGTGGAGCTTTATGTCAGACTCCATCAATAGAGCTTTTTTTTTTTGTAAGATTGCTCTTAGTTCAATGTACTTTTTTATCAAATGGAGAAATAACATCCGGATCCCAAGACAGAGTCTCATGAGCGCTCCCATAATCAGTCAGTTTCTTTTGATCTCTCCAAGCACATATAGTCTGATCCAGTCATGTACATTGTAGGGGGCTTGAGAATAGCCCCTCAGTTATTCTCTGTTAATAGATTATTTACTTACTATGGGTACTGGGCAAACTTAGGAAGCATTTTTTACCTGGATTACAGGAATAATAACATAATACATCTTCTGGAGGTTGTTGTGAAAACAAAAGAAATAAGGTAATACATACAAAATTCTTAGCAAAAATGTTGGCAGTATTAAAAATAATTAATAAATACTGCTCTTTCCCTGATGCTACTATTTTCATCTAAACTTGCTCGTCTTCTTTATACAACTTACAAAAATAACTGACAGTTCTCAAATGGTATATCATATTACTTTACCAATGCATTTGAAAGTAGGATAAAATTTATAGCTTGAGAAAACCAACAAATGTGAAGCTTTGCTATTCAGTTAGTTTTTAAGTAGCTAGGTTGGCCAAGGTGTGAACAGTTATCTCTATCTAATTTTAACATGTAATTATTTAGTAATATATATCTGGTTCTCATAGTCTAAACTTTGATTTTTAGCATTCTCAATATCTGCTGTATTTTAAAATTACCATTAGAATAACAATTACAATAAACCCACCAAAAGTAAGCCCATTATATTGTAGTTTGCATTCACATTCCTGAGATTGGCACTTGTATTTTGTCATAATGAAAATTCGGAGAATTGGTTTTAACTTTTGACAATTAAGAAGGAATTCTATATTTAAATTTTAATTGAGAGGGTTTATCTCAATAGAGGCTAAAAACTTGCATTTTATTGTTTTGCGAGCTTATCTCTTTCCTTCCCCAAAGAAAAAAAATTAAGCGAAAATATTTTTGTTATTGTGTCCTAATTATTTACATATTTTGGCTCTAAAAGCACTGAAGAAAACTGCAGAGATAAGTCCCTTATGAAGCAGCATCCCCGAGGAGCATCAGTCCTTGTCCCAAGAGGTACTTCCCATTGTCCATGCCACTTAGATGCCCCATTTTCTCACATTTCCTGATAATTGCACTGAAATATCACTAATTTGTAGTATAAGGTTGTGACAAAGAAATAAAATTGCATGTGGATATTATCATGAGTTTACAATATTTACACTAAAAAATGAAATCCTAACTTCTTGTGCACAATAGAATCGTAAGCAACATTTAAGACTTAAGAAATTGTCCATTTTGTTTTGTGAGCAAACAAGGGAATTTTTAAAGTATCTAATTCATGCATTTCTTCATTCTTTCACTAACTTATTCCTTCCTTCATTTTGTAAATATCTTTTTTTTTTCCTGGCAGAAAGATAGCAGCTGTAAGGAGTAATGTGAATGTCAGGAACCAGCAAGACTAAAGCAGTCAGTAGCCCTATCACGGAGATATCTAGGGAGCCATCTTCAGAGATGGCAGCGTTGAGGGACTATTAAGCATTCTAAAGAATGACCTGACTGGACCAATTGGCTTCCACAGAATATTTTTTGAAAGAATGTAAAAAATTTTACTTGTGACTTTAAAGTAATGTCTCATTTTGCCTATTAGTTAGATTTCCAAACCTAGTTTCTTTTGGAGAATGAGTCGATAGTTCATAACTTATCTTGAGACCTGAGAATTAGAATTCATGCACCAATATCAGCAAATACTCCTCTGGTCTTTTTTCATATTAAAATTTGACAAGCTCTCAGTAGGTTCCTGGTATTGTATTAGGTGGCGTGGATAAATTGAGAAAAGAACAGGGAGTTACGTGACTCCTGAATCTTTTGGGCTGCCCAGATCCATGGCATGAAGGTGGAGACCTGGGATCCTCGGGAGCCATGCCTGTAAATCTATGGCCATTATTGTCCCACTTTTTCCTCTACTCTTTTCTTACCAATAGAGCAAATCCAAATCTGTATTTTCTCTATGGACAGCAAATGATTTCCTCAACATAGAGTCATTCTCGATACTAAAATTTGGTTTCCACAATTTCTGAAACAATCGACACTTCCTTCTTAGGAAAACCATTGAGTGAGGTAACTCCTGAAGACACAGTGATGAAAAGTGTGCTGGTTTCAATCACTTGCACTTCATTTAACACATGGACTCATGTCTGAACTGACATGTGTAACTGAACAGGTATATTTCTGTTGATAACTTTGTTTTGGCTCACCGGTGCTGTTGGTTGATAACTACTTACTCTGTGAGCTGGGCCCTCAGTTCTTGGGCATATTCAGTTCTAGAAATATGATCAAATGGTTTTGGTTTTTCACAATATTGAAAATCATCCCAAGAGTTGCCAATAAGAGATGTAAAATATATTGTCATTTCTCTCGTATAATAATCATGAATGCCATCACCAGTTTATAATAAAAACTAGCATCACTAAAACGATTAGCAAGTACAAATCATTTTGATGGCTTTGCATTAATTTTCTTTTATAAATTCATAGAACTAATTGAATATTTTAAAATATTTTAAAATTAAATTTTATCTAAGATTTAAGACCTTAGTTCTATTTTTCAACAATATTGTTAGGATTAACCTATCCAAATGGGAGAATTTTTACATTATTTATTTTCTTTTAGCTATTGCATTTTATGCATTTATAGTTTCTTTACTAGATAACATACAATGCTACTTACACTATTTATACTTTGATAATGCGAAAATTTACTCATAAATTCATAGAAGATTAAGTTTCATGTGTATTTTAGGATAATAGGAGATAAGTATTAGAAATTTGTTGTGAATTGTTGTTTGACAGTTATAAATTTTGTAAACTATTTTCTAGTGTATTTTGTCTGTATTCTTATTGTTTCAAGGAATGTTGTATTTGATCTTTCCTTCAGTATTTAATATGCATAATCTTTGATCTTTAATATTTTTAATTAATTTTGATTCGCATATAACAGTCATGCCTCTTGGTAGGTTCTTAGATGTAGGACTGTTCGTGAAGCCTGGCTCAGTATGTACTGAAGGTAGATCAACAGGTGACCGTGGTCATCCAGGGCTTAGTGAGCCTACTGCCTCGGGGCAGGGAGTGATGGAGTGATGTGATTTCTTTCTAACCGGGCGAGCAGGATTGTGGCTTGGATGCTGTAGCCAGGTGACAGGGTACTTCAGAATCCAAAGCCAGGACTGGCGGCCCCATTCTTCAAGACAAGAATGGACATGGCTTCTTCCGGGTACTGTGGGTTCATTGCATGTAGCTGGACCAGCAGCAACCAAGAAGAAGCGCTCATTCAGCACCTGTAGTCAGCCTCAATTTTGGTGCGTTGGCCACCTGGGCTCGCTTCTGGGATTTGTTGTCCTCAGTCTTGGGCTCTATCAAGCGTCTGTAGTCTTTTGCCCACGTCCAGAGCTCCTACAAAGGCACTTGTGTCTCCGGGTGTTTGCCCCGTTGTTGCTGGTGGGGCTACCCACCATGTGGTCTTTTGTTCTGCCATCCTGATGTCCCTACTTTCATGCTACTGCTTTTCACTTTTGTTTTATTCTCCCCTCCTCTTTTTCCTATTATTCATTCTTTGTCTGTAGGAGTATGTTCATCCTCTTTGCTTTACATTTCATCATGTGCTCTTTTCCTACAAAATTTCTGTTTGCCTTTTAGTGGCTAACTCTGTAATGGCAACATCATACTGTATAATTATTTCTTCAGAGCATGTATTGGTTCTTCACTCTAGGTAATGACATAATTAGTACATTTCCACTCACTCCCACATCGCATTCGTCTCCTTCCAAAGGCCAATTTTTTACATATTGTCATGTTATTCTGTTTTTAGTGTGCAGGTGGTTTCCATTACAGTGAAAATATGTTTACATTTCTAATGTTCAATTTATCAATTTTAAATCTTACATATGATATTTTGTTCCACTTTCTAGCCCCTTTTCCACTCTATATTTTCAGAGTATGAACTATCAAACTTATAAATTAAAGTAGTATGCAAATTTATATTCTGTTCACAAGATAAATTCCTGTGATGTTTATTGCAAACCCTATGTTTAAATGGCTTTCATTCTCCCACCCACTCTTTGTCATATTTTTTTTTTAATTCATCTCTTACTTGTCTGACTTGTCAGCTGGAAAAAATCTTTTTAAGAAGAATAGTGTCTTGGTTCCTTTCTCCTTGCTGTGATAAAATACCTACCATCCACAATTTAAAGGAAGAAATATTTATTGTAGCACACAGTTTCAGAAGGTCTCAGGTCCATTCATAGCTCAGCTGGCCACAGTGAAGGCCCATGGAAAAGGCTAGAGTGATACTTACTACATTGCTATCAGGCGTCAAGTGAAGCAGGACCTAGGTCAATGTATGGAGACTCAAGCAAGGATAGAGCCTCTCCAGGAAGAAGATGTATCAATGTTTCCTATTCTTTCACTCATTTAGTTCAAGCCTCCAATTGGGCCCTCCACACCAGATATGGGTGAATCTTCCTCATTTGCCAGATCACAAGTCAATAACACACACGTGAAAGCTCTGTCCCGGGAAACCTGCACTCGCATTAAGTCGACACAGTCCTTTCAGGCCCCAGGCATTGCCTCTTCCAGCCAGACTCCACTTAGTTCCAAATACGTGAGGTTTTTTGGAGAACATTGCAGATCTAAATCATCGTAGATGGTCACTATATTTTGTTAATTGTGAATGAATAAAAATACTATCTGTTGCCCTTTATTGCAAGGTGTAAAATTCTGAGAGGTACACTTTCTTCTTATTATTGTTATTATTGTTCATAATCTGACTTGATGACATCTTGAAAAATATGACTTGGGGAGAGAATGATCATTTATTCAACTTTCGGCCTCTTTTTCCCTCCTCTTACCCTTTACCTAAGGCTTCCCCCCACAAGAGATTTGTCCCAGTCCTAGCAGTCCATCATCCTTCACCCTTCTTCCTACCCGCTCTCTTATGCTGGGATATTTTCCTACAATTATTTTATGAATTTTATAAAAAGAATATCCCTCAAAAGCCATATTTTGCATTTGGTCCATTTCACTGAACACTATTGACTCAAGGTGGCCCCATTTTCTTTCAAATATTTCTTATCTGTCATTTTTACGCCCACAAGTATTTCACTGTGTATAGATAGCAATGAGGACAAATCTGGCGGAATCACAATTCCAGACTTCAAAATATATTACAAAGTAATGGTGGTTAAATCTACATGGTACTGGTGTGAGAATAGGCAGAAGGACCAGAGGAAAACAACACAGGATATTGGAAAGAAATCTTCAGTCATCTGATTTTTGACAAGGGGTCATGCAATCCACTAGAGAAAAGAAGTGTCTTCAACAAATAGTGTTTGGAAGACTAGATTACCACTTCCAGGCAAATAAAATTAGATCTATATCTATCACCACGTACTAATATCAGATCAAAATAGATTAAAGAACTGAGTACCAAAAACAGAAACAGTCAACCTACTGAAAGAAATGATAGGTAAAACCCGAGAAGACATAGAGATAGAATAAACACACACAGACACACAGACACACACACAGACACACACACACACACACACACACACACACACACACACACACATATATATATATATATATATATATATATATATATATATATGTATGTATGTATGTATATGTGGAAAAGAAACCCAACAATTATTGGCAAGACTGTATAAAAAGAAACACTTCTTCACTGTTGGTGGCACTGCAATAATGACCAACCACAGCTCCACTGCGTGTAGTCTCAAATGAAATAAAGTCAGCATATCATAAAGACACATATATATCCGTGTTTATAGCAGCCTATACACAATAGCTAAGTCCTGGAAACAACACACAACATACACTTTCAGCTTCACTCTAACAGAGTCACAACGAGTTCTCTGTGAATGATACTGTCTAGGCTCCCTGCCGTTCCTCCAAAATACAAACAAAAGCCTTCATAACCCCAGAATTCTTGCATGCCTGAAAAAATAGCACAACATTCATGACACCACAGTCTGCTGCCAGTGTGATCAGTAGCTACTCCACTCTGAGCCAAGGGCACTGCACCATCTAATTACCTGGAGGCTAAACTAAGGAATACACTTTCATTGGCAAACTGAAATAAAGAGGATCCCAGAGACCCACTATAAAAAATTTAGTCTCAAATCCTTGAGCCCTAAATGGGTGGGATCCTACTAACTTATGAAATGCCTATAAGTCATCTTCCTTCTTATCTATATACAAAGTATTTGGCTTCTTTTTAGTGCTACTTTTCCTCAGACATCAAGTTTTCTTTGCCCCGACGTTGCAACAGCTGTCTTTCTAGCGAAACTGCAAACATTTTAAATCATTCAGCTCTACTTTTTGCTCCTGATTTTCACTGCAGAAGCTGACAATGAGCAGCCACTAGACTGAAGAATGGTCTGCCTTGAAATTTCCTCCACCAGATTAATTAGTCTGCCGTACTTAATCTCAGTCTCCCACGGAGCCTCAGGACATGGGCAAAATGTTGATAAATTTTCTGCCAGAGTGCGACATATTTGGCCTCGAATCCAACTGCCACTGGAGTCCTGTTCCCAGGGGAACTTCCTGAAGTTCACCTTTAATGTCTGCATTCATATTAGCATTCTCGTCCTCTGAACTCTAACCAGAATCACACATCAAATGTGGCTCACGATATTCTGGGGCTTTTGTAGCCCACAACTCCAAATGTTTCCAAACTCCCCTTGCCAACCATTGCCAAAATTTTCTCAATCACTTGGTCAGATGCAGTCACAGCAACAGCCTTCCTCCTCCAACCAGTTTTCTCTATTTTCTCCTACCAGTACTTTCCTATAACTGGGACAAAATACCCACGACTCACAACTGAAAGGGGGAGAAGTTTATTTTGATTCACTTTGCAGTGGATTTCATCTACAGTTAAAAGGCTCCAAGGCCAGCATGACATTGCAGAATGGTATGGCCGAAGAGCACTGTTCACCACATGCCAGTTAGGAAGCAGGTTTCTAGACCCTGTCCCTAGTGTCCTCTCCTCCCCAAGTCCTGTCCCCAAATAGGAGGCATGTGTGAGACATTTTACATCCAGACTATAACAACTGAAAAATATTATGTGGCTCCCAAACATCTTCAAGAAAGCAAGGGCCGCGCCGGAGAAAGAGAAGGACCGCGATTGCCAAGCTACACAATGGGAGCCATGCCGTGCTGCACAGCGCTTCACACGGGAGAGCAAGATTTCATGTTTTCATTCTAACAACATGTATACAACAATACATGAATTCTGGAAAAGTCATTTGAAAATAACGTCAGACTTTTTTTTACATGACCAATAAGCATTACCGAGCATTTATTTGACAAAAAAGTTAGAAACTATCAACTACATTGAAATACCTGTCTTACAGCAAGAAAACCCGAAGTCCTTTGTTAAATTATTTTTTCGTAAGTAGGCTACATTAAGAAATGTTTGGTTAATCAGATATCTATACACATGCGTACACACCCAGAGATTTTGCTCAAAAGCTTAAATCATTTTTTTTTCCTGGAAAATGTGTTCTACGGGACACTGCCCTTTCCCTGTAGCTTGCCAGGGAGAAAGCAGTATGCGCCGATGTCTTGTTAGTGACAGGATTAAAGTGAATACAAATAGCAGCAAGGCGTCTCTATTCCCTCCACACACCGTGTATCTTTTCTCAGTGACATGTTGGAACCTTTCAGTAAAAGCGTTGAATGTGAACCTAGAAGTGATGATTGAAGGGCCAAAGTACAATGATGGTGCCAGAAATAAAGGAAAGCCACCAAGTATAAGATGATAAGGGATTCAGGGACTCATATTTCTCATCTCAAGCACCTTCCCAGACAGAAGTGTAATCAGTCATAAGGCTCATCAGCCAGAGGTCAGGGAGAAGTTTCTCCAGGCCAATGGCTGAGACGCTTGGTAGAATCACTAGGCCCATCTGAGCTCAAGGAGATTGACAACCAAGCCACCTAACCTAACCCAGAGAGCATGGTCTCTCTCTCTTTCATTCATTTCATTTCTCTCTCTCTCTCTCTCTCTCTCTCTCTCTCTCTCTCTCTCTCTCTGACTCACAGAGATATAGTTTTTAACCATAGACAGAAAATTAAATGCCTAAAAATTTCGGAGCAAATAATTACCTTCCTTGTACTAGTGAAAATAATTGTATATTGGAATTGGCATTTTTCTGTAGTTACTTTCATCAATACAGTTAATTTCTTTTTATTCAAATCATTTTCTTTTATCTAAAGAGTCATTTTCAGTCTTAATAAGGTAGATATGTGTTTATCTTATTTTGAAATAAAGTTTCTTACCTCTTCTTATCAAAACAATTTGGAAATATTGAAGTAAGTCCACTAGTGACAAATGTCCAATTCCAGAGAAGTTGAAGCAATTGTTCCTTTACTCTGTAGGGAACTGAAGAAACATCAATACTATGTGTTAGCCTGGAGATTGACCCATTTTTAGTGCTATCACATGAAATCAGGATTTTTATCTATCTCGTGAATTATCTTTCTCCTCTTTCCCATCAATAATAGCCCACTTAAAAAATAAACTGAATAAGAATTTAATTAACTGCTCCATTGCTTGGGTGAAATATATTCCTAAAATCTTATATAATATTAGTCTGAAAGAAATGTTTAGGTTAGATGCTTTGGGAACAAATATGTAGCCTAGTGAATAATAGCAAAGAATAAAATGTGAAAATCCGACTCAACTGTGCCGACCTCAGGCAGATTACTGCTACTCCACATGCCTAATTTTCCTTGACTATAAAATAGAGATCATATTACTTTCTAATTTATGAAGTTGTTATAAGAATTAAATGAGTTAATGTATGAAAACACTTAGCCCAGTGCCTGGAACATAGTAAATGTTCAATAAATATTATTATTCATTTCTCAGTCTAAAGAATGTGAAGATTAAAGATCACGCTCATGGCTGTTTAATGGGAAGGAACAAATAGAAGTTACTATGTCTTTAGACACCACCCCCTTCTTTGATATTTAGGATTCATTAGCTCTGTAATTTAAATGAAAAAAACTGATCACTGTAAGGTTCAGTCATCTGTCAAGTCCCACTGAGAGGAGGAGCATCAGGAAGGACTCAGCCTAAGTAATTCAAGCAGCAAACTCCTTGCATTTCCACAAGTCTTTAAAATTATGTTTATAGTGAGGATGAAAACTACCATGGGCTAAAAATTCTTCTAAACCATGTTTTCCTGGACATGAGCTCATCATTCAGTATTTTCTTCAAGGTGGACCATGGCATCCCAAGGGCCAATCAGAATATAACAGTGTTCCAGGGCAAGCGTTCATAGCATCTTTAATGAACCATTATTATTATCTTTCTTCCTTCATTAACTACCACAAACCCACTTCCAAAGAAGAAAAAGAAAAGAGAGAAAAAGAAACAACAAGAGGTAGAATAAAAATGGAAAACTAGTCTGAGAATCTCTTCTGGGGATTGAGATAAAGAAACCCCCCCAGTTGTGAACGGTGATCAGAGGGTGGGAAGCTAGGATCCTCCTGGGAGAATATTTGGTGAAATGGCTTAAGGAGCTGCTCTATCTCAGAGCCATTGTGAAGAACTAGAGGCAGCTGGGTGTAGGGATATTCCCCTAGTGAAAACCACAGGCTCAACTTACCCTCCGAGTTCTGGGAATTCCATGAGTCTTCTCAGTGGTCTCAGTCTCTGACATGGACAGATGGTCTTTGCTCTGCTCTTATCCACCCCTAACAAACAGAGAGACTAGTTGAGTAAATAAAAGACGTAAAAAAGGATTAAATGTATATGCAAATACATGTATACACCAAGAAAGTATAAGGTGCAGTATGTTTATATGTGTGTTTAAAAAGATTATACCAATACGTTATTCTGGAGCCATTATAATAACAATACAAATGGATTATGTCTGACATTGCGACAAGTCCATATTCAGCCCAATCTGGATAACTTAGCAACTTAGAAAGGCTCTCTGTCTTTTAACATGGACTGGGCATGTAGTTTGATGGGAAGGTCCCAGTTCCATCCCAGCACATACAGCCACAAAAAATAAAGAACAGTTATCAACACGATTATCCATTCAGTTAAAAAATCAAAACCTTCCTGAAATAACATCAAAACATTTGGCCATTTATATGACAAAAATTTTGAATATTCATGACATGTAAGTTATGAGAATATGAGAACAAAAAGTGTGCCTGACCTACTTATTACATGATTGAAATAAAAGGAAGTACTCAATATCTAAAGGACTTCACTACTTAAAGTTCCATATTTGTATTGTCTATCTCAAAAATTAGAAGTAAATCATTAGACGAGATGGTCCTGCAGTCTTGTGATTTCTTTATAAATTAAGCGTAGACATGTAGTCATACTCTTGTATTAGAAAAGATACTGGATTTTTATTTTGACGACTTAAGAATCAGATTATGTCTAGGAAAAGCTCTACAAAACCTTAAACTAGAAGAAAACTTTTCTACATTTTAATTTTATGTAGTGTTAGACAGTGATCTCGGGGCCTCACGTGTATGTGCTAGGGGAAAGTACTCTACCACTTAGCAACTCTCATAACACTTAGATTTGCAATTTTTAGGGAAACAATTTTAATATTCTTTCTTCCTCTCCACCCCAGTAATGAAGTGTGTTGATGTTGAGCACTACTGCCTAGCAAACTAACCTCAAAATATTTCCACATTTAGTTTTATTATATCTATTTTCCTTGCATTTTTAAAGACATTTTGCAAACCAATTTCAACTCTGGTGTTTCTTCCTGTGAAGCTATGCTAATCTTTCTCCCTTTATGAAGTTCTATATGTTCTAGATCTTTCTTTCTGCATTTCTGGTTTTTTTCCAACATAGGGAAATTGATAGATGTAATAAATTTTTGATAGTTAAAAAGGATAAGTACCTCTGTAGACATTTGAATTTTAATCAGACATTGGTGAGTATACAATGCTATCAAGAGAAGCTTTGTTCTGATGGGAACATTTCTGCCATTGTAAGTGACTACTTGGGAAGATGTTACTGATTAACAACATGGGCAGCTATGTACCTGATCTCCTTAGTAACCGCTGCACTAGGTCTTGAGACTTATTTATTTTTTCTAACCAATATAAACTGTTCAAGATCAAAATTTTCTTTCATAAAGAAGTTAGTGATTTGTATTTTTCTCTGAATTTAAAGTCATAAATCTAAAAGCCTGAAGGCAACTTCAAGGTCACCTTACCCGAATTTAAATTTTACAGTAATAGAACTTGAGAACCAGATGGATTAGATGACTTATACAAGGCATAGGAAGTTCTTAATAAAATTGTTTTTAATCTCCCAGTTTTTCCTATGCCTTTCTTCAGTGTAGAAGGGATATAAAACAGGTTTTCGATGTGAAACTTTAAAAGCAATTCCTCCTTAGTTGCTAATGAAGCTTTCAAATTTCAGCTCTCAAAACTTACTGCTGACTAACTAGTCATCTGTGAGTTGTAGATATGTCCTTACTGGCCTTGGTTGGACTGTCATCAGTGTGGAGACAAACCATCCCTCACCATTGTTGCACATTCATGAAGACATCTCAAAGTTTATATTACCTACAAAGTCAGTAGCTTGAGCTGTCTCTGTGACTGAGAAATATGAGTATAAGTAAACAAGTTTAAGTTCCTTGAGAGCTGAGAAAAACATCAAGGGCACATTGGGATGTAGATCAACTACCATGATGTTCTTGGGGGCACACACACACACACACACACACACACACACACACACACACACACACACACAAAAGCAACATGCCTCCTGAGAAATCATAGTGAGCCGTGAGAACCCAGGGAGACTTTTGCTAATGTGAAACAGGAAAGAATTTAAAAGAGATTCAAAATATTTTTGATATGTGAATATATTCTGAAGCCTTAAGGCTGAAACATGTTGACTCAGAGAGCACCATCCAGTTCATGAGGCCCAAGTTAAAGCATTATTCCCTTAAGGACAAGTTTTATTTTATTTTATTTTACTTTATTTTGTTGACAATTTCCTACCACAAACTATTCTGGCTGATAGGGAGCTGAAGGAGCTTCCTGCTCCTAGAAAAATATGTTGACACTGTGCTCCCAGTCAGAGCAAACCCAGAATAATCTACATATTGACACAGGATTTATTTTCTTCTTAAAAATATTGTTTTTGTACCCCAACTCAAGTGACTATAATAGGGTTAATTTAGCTTACTTTTAGATAATAGTCCTACTGGCATAATATAACATACATGATATAATTTAAAAAACTAAACCAACTTCTAGTGTTTAAAGTAATAAGACACTATTTTATAGGCATTTATAAATATCATATAGCATCTGACTTTAAGATCATCTTAACAAGATTTTGAAACTCATCAATATTATAGACAAGATTAAGGCTGCAACTGTATTCAGTAAATGTTTTTGGCTGTCTTCTTTTGCCTATTTTTTAACGGACACACAACACTCATAAATATTTATGAAATAGATTTGTTCACTTATATGTTCCTTTCATAAATGTCCTTAATTACTGAGAGAAAAAGAGGAAGCAAAGGAGCATTAAAATGAGAAGGAAGAAATTTTTAAAAAGGAAAATATTAGGAGAATCACAAATATTATCTTAAATATTTTTCTGTTAACATTAACTTTATCGTTTTACTCTGGCTTAACTGTAACCTAATTTTTTAGAGTCCATTCTTCTTAAGGTGACAGGTAGGGGACCAGGACCACTTAGTGAACTAGTTCCCAGTCAGTGTGCGGAAAGCCTCCTACTTTGTTATTTAGGATTACATGCATCCTCATTCTTTCATGTACTTGTTACTCTATTAAATTTCATAAAAAATATAAATTAAAATTTAGAAAATTACTTAGTGAAAATTGACAACTTAAAATTAAGTTGCAATAAAGTGAGATCCTGTCTCAAGAAAAAAAGAAATAAAGAAAAAACTTCAAGAAGGCCTTTTCCGCATCGATTGGCAGGATCACATAATTTCGTTCTTGCTCTTATTAATGTGGTGTATTAAAGTAATAGATTTACATATGTTAAATCAACCCTCTATCCCAGTAATGAAGCCAACCTGATCACGGTGCACCATCTTTTCAATATCTTGTTGGATCCTACCTATTTGCCACTATATTCTCAAGAATTTTTGAATCTATACTCACTAAGGAAGTTGAACTTCAGTTTTCTTTTCTAGTTAAGTCTGCGTTTTTTTGGTATCAGGGTAATGCTAGCTTCCAAAAGCAAGTTGGGCCTTTTCTTTCAATTGCATAGAACAGATTGATCAGCACTGATGTTAGCTCCTTTATGAAGTACTGGTAAAAGTGTACTGTGAAGTCATTCAGTCCTGGACTTTTCTTTGGGAGTAGAACCTATTACTGCCTCAATTTTCATGTTTGTTATAGGACTATTCAAGACTTTTTTTATTTCTTGGTTCTGTTTTGGTAGTTTGTGTGTGTCTAGAAATTTATTCATTTTTTCCAAGTTTTCTGATTTGGTAGAGTCTTAAATTTTCAAAGTAGGAAAACTAATACAAAGGAAATAGCCTCAGAATCGATAAATGGACATATATTAAATTAAAAATATTCTGCATAGCAATGGAAACTATCAATAAGGTAAAAGAGAGAACCAACATAATGGGAGGGAGCAGGTGGGCAAAAAAAGAAGGGGAAAAGGACTGTAATGACGCTATGTAGACGTGCACAAAATAATCAACCTCAATGTAACTGTTGGGTATTGCCCATATCTACAAGGAAAAACGGGCAAAAAAAGAAAATCGAATGCCTCTGTGTAAACTTTTAAACTTAAATGTATTTCAAAAATTATGTAAAAACCAGTTCCAAGTAGATTAAATCATAATTTGATCTTATTTATGAATAATGCATGTTTTAATAATAGTGTATGTTTTATAGTATAAAAATCCTATTACTAAACATACATTTGAAAGAAAATCCTGTACCAGTTTATAAAACCAAAAGAAGAAAATTTGTTTGCTTTTGTAATAATTAAAAAATAAAAAATTGAAATATTTCTAATGTCCATCAAGAGAAAATTTGAACAAATTAAATTTTCTATTTCATTAAAGATAAAAATCTGAGCTACATGCAACATTTGCATAATGTAATAAGCATTAAAATATGAAAGAAATATATTGAAAAAAGAATAATAATATAATAATGTAATTTGTGTGAATTTCAGTAAATTGAGAAAATACACAAAACATTTGAAGGGAGCTGCTATAATCGGAATGCCCGAGAAAGGCAGAGCAGTGTAATGATACAGCGGCTGTACTTTTGTTCACCAATATATCTGATTCTTACACTACCTGAGTTCTCAGTAGGTGTGCATTTTCTCCTACATCCTTTAGTGGAAACAGCATATTTGTTTTCAGGAAAAGCATTTAAATATTAGCATGAGACTGTCTAGAGATCTCACTTTCATTTTCAAGCACAGAGATGCGGAGATTCACATTGGCGATGCCTGGGAGCTGTCGGTCCCTACATGATTAGGACCTTTTGCAGAGTAGGAAATGAGTGCTCCTTGTTTCATGCCTTTTGAATATTACCTATTCCTTCCTGATTAATACACAAATGTGGTTAACTCCATATGACTGTCTAATACAAAGATGTGGTTAACTCCATGTGACTGTAGAGAGTCAGACAGTGGCTTTAAATCTCAGGGTTTTATTCCTTCAATATAATTCTGTATAAAGAAGTTTTCGCTTTCTAGTTATATCAGGTTTCACTCAATATGCATGGAAAGTCGCTAAAATATCAACAGATTGCACCTTTCTAATAAGTTGGTAAGATCACGTCTGTGTTGTTTGTTTTTAAGATGAGAAATAATTACAAATTAGTGTTTCTGGAACACTGTAGGCATTTACCCTAATTTTTTTCTCATTTCTCTCTTCCTCCCTCAGTCCCTTCTTCCCCCTCCTCATACCATCTCACAGACCCCAATAACTCCAAGTATGCACTATTTTGTATGGTGAGGCGGCAGGTGCTGTCCACAGCTGTTTGTCCAGCAGTGTACGTGGCAGACTGCTGAACTGGAGCTTATGCAATATTTACAAAGCAATAAAAACCCATTATAAGGCAAGCAATGACGATGGGTGATTCATAAATGATACTTAACTAAAGAATTGCAAATGCTAAATTTTAGTATATTTCGGCTAGACCCTAGGAGGTAACAGCACTTTTCCAGAATACCATTATGTAATAGTTTTCTTTATTATGGATAAAAATTTTACAGGCATAAAACTTCTATATAAAAATAGAGTCAGAGAAAATTCTTGAGTAATACAAGTTTAATTTCAGATGATGAATAGATTTGAAAAACCAAGTTTATTTTTCTTTACTTGTGAGCCACATCCCTTTGCTCAAGAGAACACAACTGAAACAGTGCTAATTACTTGCTTTCAATCCCGAATACTTCAATTTATTTTTATAGTTTTATGTTATTGTGCTATCTGAAATGAATAAGTAATAGAGTGTTAGCTATGTATGGTCAATTAAGAAGAAAATCAATATAAAAAACTCTCTTCGGGGCAGAAGAGATAAAAGCAGTGATACGATCCATTAATAAGTCATATTTATTAAATTTTCTTCAAGTGGGGGTTCTACTTAAAATCAATGCTTTTTTCTCAATACGCCTAATCACTTAAATATTAGTTATATTGAGCATTGAAGCTTTCATCATAGGTTTTTTTTTTTGCCATAATGTAGTAGCCTAGTGAATAACTTTGAAATTTAATCTAGCACTAACGTAAAGTCTTAGGCTTTTATCTCATGTCTTTTTATCTTTTTACAGTATTTTTAGAATCATTCATCAGGATATGATGAAGACCAAACAGGTCATGTTAAGTCCTTATCATGGAAGCTAGCATAGAAGTGGTTCGTACTGAGCCTTAGCCTTGCCAGCACCAGGGATGGGCCTTGTGAATTAAACACAGTCATCACTTGTTTATAATCAAGAAAAATTGATGCCTTGAGTAGTTAATTAACTGGTCCAATCTCATACACTTGGAATGAGAAATACTAGGATTAGTGAAATAGTTTGTTTCATTTTTAGACAGATTATTGCTCAATTAATAAGATGTATACATTCAAATAACATGCACATAGAAAGTATCATTTTGGGTATAGGAGAAATCTATAGTAATGTTATTTTTAATCAGTGTATTTCTTGGCAATATCTTTTTTATTAACCAAATTAAACTTTCCATATTAATTTTCAACTTCCAGTCTCAACTGTTACCTTTTTATGTTGTAAATATCTAGATATCAGAAAAAAGAAGACATTTAATTAAATGACGGAAAACCATTCTAAATTAAACCTGTGTGAGTACCTGAATCAACCAAAGCTCACTCTCCGTCTTAGTCCAGTTCTAATACCATAATTACAGCATTATATTAGGGATATTCTTTGAGACATTGGGTGCCCAGACAGCGTTATTTACTATAAATTCCTTCTAAAGTAGGAGAGCACAGAGGACCAAAAATCACAATAAGCACAGGATCCCTGTGATGGAGGCAAGTGATATGGGCAACTCTTTACTGAGGTTCATGTTTAAAGAAATAGTGTATTTGGGTAAATTACCATAAAGACAGAGGCCCAAAACTAAATGATGTTTTCAGAGAAGAGAGAAAAATTACTGAGAGTGAACTGTGTGCCAGTTATATGGAAATAGTGGTGAATGCTGACATTAAAGATACCGTGTCAAGTAGGACTTGTATATAAGGCCATGAAGTAAAAACTAGCTTAGATTGAGAAACATGTTTTGTTCAACTCCTACTTGCAGGACCTGGGAAATACAATGAATAACAGGACCAGCATTATTTTTTTGTTGTTTTTTGTTTTTTGGAGGGGCTCTGTCTTTGGCTTTTTCCTTTTTTATCTTTCTGTCTGTTACACATATTGTTAATTTTAAAAACTGCAGCAAACAAAGACAGATAAAACAATCAAGAGAAGACTGTAATCATATAAGAAATGATAGGACTATGAAATAAATTTACAGCAGTATTCTTAGACATGGATATATAAGAGAAGGATTTGGGAGGTAAAATTTATGCGACATGGAGCCAGTATATTTGAAAGTAAATGAACGTATTTGACTCTTTTTGTATCACATGTAATCAGTCGCAAGGAGCCAGCACAGAGCAAGTAAGTCTGCATCCACCTCCAACTCTAGACCACAGCAATAAAGGAGGACAATTACGTTGAGATCATTTCTGGTGAGAGACGGAAGGAGAGTGAAAATTAAACAGTTTTTTTGGAGGATCAGGTGGGTGAAGTTAGCAACCTCCACAGAGCCCTCAAACGCTGTCTGGGCACAGAGCTGTGCCTGCGTAGATTGAGCATCTTCTTAAATGACACATCCTGAAATGCTGGAATGTTTATGTGAGCCTGCTTGCTCATATATGTTGGTAAATATTGGATAACAGACCTAAACCTAATGTTTTCTGTAGAGTGCACAGTTAACACTCAGGCTGTAACCCTAGTGCCCGAAATTTTCAATTCCCAATTTCCTTTATAAATTCAACTATGTTTTTCTTTTTTAAATGCCCCTTTTAGACCCCACAAATGTTTTTGACGAACTCTGAACAAAATTCTTCATATTATGCAATAACTGTGATTTTCGCATTAACCATTATCCTAAAGTTGAAGTCGTGGATGTGCCATTTTGGATTCTTCAAGTCTATTTTCGTTCATTTTTCTACATTTCCTCACATCACCTTAAATAAAGTTCACTCAGTTCTCCCTTCTGACATTCATGGAAAGTCAGAAGATAGAGAGGAATGAATCCGGAGTTCAAGTGGGGGACATGAATCCTACTGATGGCATCATTGCCTTGTGATCGATCCTCTATCAGATAGTACCTCCTCCTTCCCCCTACACCTCTTCTTACCTCCGCTGAGTAGCAGGCTGCCATGAGTGAACAGGCATGAGCCCCGCCTCCATCTCCCTTTCTTCCTCGCTGAGTAAGAGCAAACAGCTGCCTTTCAGCTCCTTGTGTTAACAGCAATGACAACCATATTCAGAGTTTGGCGACCACTTCTGAAGGAAAAATCGCGAGTGGAATAGCAAAGAACAAGATAGGGCAGTATTCCATTTTTGAACTTGCAAACCAGAGAGGAATCTTTCTTGGAAAGTTAGTTGACTTTTACTCTAAATGAGAGAGTGGTGTGGAGAAATAAAATATGCACATGTAAGCAGGATCTAAACCTTCAACTGGTACTCTGTAGCTCAAATAGTTATATTCTCAATGTGTGTGAAAATAATTGTGATAATTAATTTTCTAAGTAGAGTTTTAAAGGTAAATGGTCTAGTATCTACCATAAGAATGCTTTCTTTATTCAGACTCAGTGCATCGCTTTTATTTTTGAATTGCCTTCTAAGTATGTGTCAAAAATAATCAAATTTTACAAGGCAGAGTGAGCAAAAACTAATCAAAGTCAGAACACTAGACAGTCTATGGAAGGTATTGTATTCACCAGGAGTTACATGTTCTATTCCAGACTAAATCAACATTTCAGGCAAGACGAGGCCGTTCTGGGGAGGTTTCAGGAATTAAGTGAATTAGCAAAAGCTAATGTAACATTTTCAAATCCATAAAAAAAAAAGTGTATCAGCCCATGGAACACCTTTCTTCTCTCCAGAAACAGACAGTCGTAGATAAGGCAATTACTGCACAATCAGTAGACGAATGCTTCCCCTTTGTCACCACTTTTGTGAACTTCCTTTCAAAATCAGACTCAAGATTTTTTATATACCTCTTCAAAGCATATCAAGAAGTCTTATCTAAAGCAACTCCTAGGTCATTTTGACCTCAAAATAAGACATATATATATATATATATATATATATATATGGATGTAGTTCAGTGTAAAGGCACTGGGATTTACCTCAGTACATCACACACACACATACACACACACATAGACATAGACATAAGCACACACATACACACAATTTTTATCTAAAAAGATTCTGGGTTGCTTTAATTTATAAATTTCTATTAAAAACTCTTATACTTTTAAGTGAGTATGTATTCATTTAATAGTTTTTGTAGAAGAAGTCTACTTTATTAAGATTAGGACACTAAGTGTTGTGTAGCTACGTAGAAGGATATAATTTATGTAAATTCATTCATTAATCATTTGTCTCACATGTGTTAATAAATACATTTCAGCACCAAAATATAGGTAGAATAAGGATATAAAACTTTATTAGCACTTTTATCAAGATAAAACAAAAAATATAAAAAATATAATCTTAAATGATAGTATGTTCAAAGGAGTGGTTTTAGTGGAAGAAGTAATCAAAACAGTTCGAATATTTACTCAATTAAAATCACAATAGGAGTAAAGAATTATAACAAAGAGCAATGAATTGTGGGAAAAATATTCTCTATGAGATATAATCTATGCCAATGGACAAAAAATGTATTCAACATGTGACTCATCCAAAGAGGACAAGAAGAAATAATAATTTCTACAAAATTCAAGCAAGTCATCTGGTATTATGAAGGGAGATTTTTATGTAGGAAACAACAGCTTGACAGAAAAAGAACTCTTTAGTTAGAGGGATTGTTTTCAGCAAAATTTTGTTTCATTTGAATGAAAGTTTTCTAAAAGCAGAATTGGCCTTGGATAGAACTCTAATGCATAAGACCTAAAATTGGTTTCACACGCTCTAAAGTTACATCCTGTCAGCATCCACAAAGTGTGTCAGTTGCTGAGAGCTGAGACTCACATTAATCATCAAGTTCACAAAGTCTGGAGTACAAATGAAAACAATACTGTATTCATTCCCAACCCAAGCAGTTCTTGGGATGCCAACTCTGGAAAGGTGCCTGGTGAACCAATCCGAGTAATCATGTCAAAGAATTTTGTCCAGTGTATTTTGTTAAACATACAGCATCAGTCTGTTAACGAATTAGCTCCAACTCCAGGATAAACAGATATCTGAGACACTTCACGGAGTCACACTAGCCTGGATCTCACACCGTCCTGTTGATCTGTGCCGCCACAACACACCTGCTCAACGGCTTGCAGAGATACATTTGTTACTGGGGAAGAAAGCTATCTTAATTTTGACCCCAAATTTGATAGTTCTGGAAAATCTAGAGTTGAAGGACATTACAACGCTTGATTCACCACTCTATTCTTCAGTAATCATTGTTGAAAAATAATTTCTGTCCACAGTTTTAAAAGTTCAGAAAATATTAAAGTTTAAATTAAAAATGAAAATGTCTTTCCTCCACTTACTATTACCTTAATTTTGCCTATCAGTTGCTAATATTTTGGGGAGTTTGGTTATATTTTTTAGACATTTTTACATATATAGGCAATCGAAAAAACATGACATATGTTATTTCACTGTAATTAAATTCTATATACTGACCTCCAACTTGCTGTTTTTACCCAGAAATGTAATTATGCATATCTTTCGATGAAAAAATTCATAATTAGAACCGTTTATTAGTGACTTTAATATAGTTCACTGTAATGATATGACTTAATTTATGCATTCAATATAATAATATTCATATTAGGACAAAAATTCATATGCCTTTAAAGGGTATTTACATTTTTCAGGCTTCTCAGGGTGCAATCCTTCTACACTTCATCAGTACTTATGGGTTAAACATTACTATAGACTAAATTCCAAATGGTGTAAATATTTTATATTTTTAAAATTTGAAATATTTCCTTGCATTTAAAAAAGCACCTAGCAAAAGAAAAGGATAATGCTTATATCTCGCATTTTAAATGATACAAGATTTTCATAAATGTTTCCAATATTTCCCAGGCTCATGGGTGAAAAAACAGCTTAATTTTGTTTTAATTGGCCTATTTTAATTAGCAAGATGTGCTTTTTTGTATATTATTCATTTTTACATTGTTTGTATGTGTGTAAGAGAGAAATAAGCTCTCTAATTCATTGCCAATTTATGCAATTGTTTATTACTCTCATTATACATTATTAATATTTATTTATACATTAATATAATTATATATTTGCTCTATGTAATGTATTGTTTTTAGTTTATTGTTTTTGTGAATTTTATTGCTGGCAAATTATTCAGGATACTTTATCATTAAGAACTTAAGAAACACAAGAACTGATTTTTTCTTAAAAATGAAAATTTTTAATCCTGATCTGATTTATTGAATGCTCTTTCATAAAAAAATTCAAAAATCTATGTTTATTATGTCCTGAGAATCTCACATAAATGTCTCTATTTTTATAATGTATTCTTTTCATTGATTTATCACCGTATCCCTTTGTCTCTCTCTAATACAACTTACATATACTTAACCAGATAAATTCTCTTACTAAAATGTTTAATTTTATTTCTCTTTATTTATTTTTTAAAGTATAAATAAATAATCAAGAGATAAATATTGAGAATTGAGATAGTATTTAAACATATTGCATTTATATTAGAATTTACAATGAATTGATGTATTTCATCTAACCACAAGATATAGTTATTAAAAATTGTCTATCTCAAAAAAATTGAAATATATATATATATATAATGAATTTAGGGATAACCTTACTTCTAGGTATATACTTGCTTGCTATCATTTTAAAAGTATATTTTACACATAGAAAAAAATTAGATTAATGTTCAGTTTAACCTGCTCACAAGCAGATTACTTTTCATTAATGGCTCCCATGAGCTCCATCCAGTTACCCAATTCTCCCCCAATTGCTTCCTAAACATCAGTCATATTTAAGCACGTCACGCTGTCTTTAGTGCTGTAAAGCAGAGTCAAATTCAGACTGATTATTGCATGTTTTATGGACACCATTTTCAGAAGTGGGAATTTGCACATTCCATTTCTGTACTTAAACTATTTCAGTGTTTTCTGTGAGACACATTCAAAAAGTAAAAATATAAATCTCCTAAACTTGTACCACAGCCACCCAGTTCTTGTCTCCTCATACTTATACCAATAAACCGCCAATCCAGGCCCCTGACGTTCCAGTCTCTGCGCTCTAATCCTCCCATCAGCCCACATGCTCCTATGATGCATATTGATGTCGTCCTCACGCCCTGCCTTGAATGTCTTGGATTATCCCTCCTAGAGGTGAGACATAAAAATGATTAAGTCACGAGATCTCTGCTTGCAAAATGGATTAAATGCCAGTGCTGTGGGAATGGATGACTTACCTATCTCTGGGCCTCGTTCTTGACATAAAGAATGAATTCAGCCAGATTGTCTGTGTGTGCATTCATTTGCCCTTCGCCTTCTTGTGAGTCAACATGCCTCACGCTTGTGAAACGCTTCTTGGATCTCAACGCTTCCAGGACAGGGACAAATAAACTTTCTAGTTTTATAAACTACCCAGTATATGGCATTCCATTCTAGCAACAGACAATGAAAAAGGACGCTGCCCAAAGCCCACAGCACATAGCCACCTCCAGGATGTTGCCATGGGCAAAGTGGAAGATGCAGAGAGATGTTTTTATTTGAGGAATAGACAACACATTTTCTCTCCTAAAGAGGACGCAAGCGCAGAAGTTAGCAATTCAAAGTTCCATACTACTATTGACCAAGTAGTGTTGGATCATTAGATTAAACAATTAATGTTAAAAGATAATTTTAGACCACTCTTTTACAAGGTTGAACTTCACTGAAACTACTCCTATCCAAGGCCAGTGTCACAGAGGTCATTACCACCTACAATGCCCAAAGACCTTTACAACAGGAAGCTATTTCAATAATTTATAACAGGGACTAGATTTATGCACCATCTGCTAAATACATCTCTTACCTGTCACAAAACTAATCCAAAAAAATGAATTCAATTTTTAAATGTATTTGATCAATTTGAGATTAGTAGATTGGGTCGGGTGCCCTTATGGAACTATTTTTGAAGCAGTGGTAGTTTGGTGAGAGACTGTCTAGTCTAAATAGATCTTCCTGTCTAAAGGAGAAATGTTTTTGGTGAGTAGTGAAGACGTCTCCTCGTCTGAATGATGCTAAAGACACAACATTCTTATTTCCTAACTTTTATTTTTCTAGACTCCATGGAGACCATCCACTTTCATCCTTATTTTTTACTGTAGAATTGTTTTCTTGTTTTCTATACTTCTACGTGCCGTTCCCAAGTGGACAGGTTATCTTTCGTTGGTTATGCTTTATGTTTTCATAGTGGTATCAATTTTTGTCAGAACAATAGCACTGCCTTTTCCTAAATTTGAGTGCCCTATCTTAATATCAACACAACTGAGTTCCTGTAAAGAATAAAACCCATCTACGCCATTCCCACCCTCAACTCAACTTCTAAATTGAACACAAAGCTGCTTCAGTCCTGTACAGGTGACTCCCTAAAGATATTTGGATATATTGAAGTATAGCTCCAGCCTTAATTTGCATATGAATCATGTCATGATTTTTATGCAAGTTGATAAAATCCATTATAAGACAGATTCGATGAGATTTATGTGGGTGCTTAGTGCTCACATTTATTAAAAATACAATGCTAGTCCCAAGACCACCGTTGACTAGGAAATGTTTAGGGAGTTTGTAATTAACACCACCTTGAGCGACACTTTTTGAAGATTTCTCAGCAATAATGACTCCCTCCAGGAAATTTCTATTATTGATGGTTTCCAGCAGGTTGGTCTTCGAGTAGCAGACTTTACTGGAGGTTTTCTTAATCAGGCTTTTGAGCTCTCTTGCTTTTATGAGACTTTCCCTTTACTAGATAGACAGCTTAGAACAACATAGCCGTTAACAGTTTGGGCAATGCAATTTAAATGTCAGATGATTTTAAGTAATTTTTAAATCAGTGTAAGATTTCAATTTCTCCATTAAACCTAGGAAACAATAATAAAATGGGTGAAATGATAATAGAAATAATGACAGTATCACATATCCAGTAGAATATTATCAAGATGAGTGAGTCAATGAGTGCAAATCCCAAACATCAGCACTTAATATGTATAGATTATACTCATTATTGTTATTATTATTTATATTACTATGATTCTCCTGCACTAAATAATTTCAAGGAATTAATATTTATTGGCCTTTCTTTGGATTTTTTGAATCTAAGATGTCTCACTCTATTTAGTTTAAGGTGAGGTTTTAATAACTAATGAAATTGTGTGTGAGTTTGTACTGTAACTATAGTGTCTGTCACTACCTTTTACTAATAACTGAACTCAGACCTTTGAAAGTTCAGAAAATATCCCAGAATCCCGGTACTCTGGTCTCCCTCAAAACCTTAGGGTATCCACACAAATTGAACTTGAGAAATTTTGTAACTTTTGAAGGTATTTCTAATGTTCCTTGGGTAACTTAAGAAAAACACGGTGCTTTGTTCAGATCAGAACTCACATTACATTTGACAGCTGCAAGGTAGTAGCTAGGTATTAAGCAGTAGAGATGAGTTAGTCTGCAATAATTGTGTTTCTTTGAGTATTGCCTTCAATTAAGTTGATATTTCTTTATTTAGCATCTGAAAAAGAAATTTAGGAATGGCTTAATTAATCCTTGTATCATGCCAATTTTACCCTCCACTAAGTAGGCAGTAAAGATTTGTATTTAATAAAACTCTTTTCTCTCATACCACCTGCTGATTTCTGCAGGAGACCTACCTAACCCAGCAGTTTCTAGTCCTATTTTAAAATTATGTATTAGCCACATCTAGGTGATTCTTATTAATAGACATCTCCAGGTGCAGAACCAAAGTTGGGTTTTTGTGTAGCCCCAGTGCACATTTTTGCTTCTACTCTAGCCAAGCTGAAGTTTTGAGGATGGTTTATCTGTGTGTTTTGTGAAGACCTTCCTGTAGGAAAGAAATATCATAGGAGATTCACAGTATTTTAGGATAGTATTTTTAATATTCTAGTTCCTTTTTCTCACAACTCTTCCCAGATAGTATCATGGTCATTTTTCCTGACATATTCTGTCATTCAATATTTCTCATTTAATAATAAACCACATCATAGGATTTTTACATTAGAAGATGAATTATAGAAGTCATATTATTAAATAAGAGGTTTTATAATTTAGGCTCAAAGAGGTAAACAAATGCCTTGACTCATGAAGTAATTAAGGCAATTCTGAAGCAAATGGGCTAAACTATTTTAAGTTCCTTGTCAGATTTTCTGGGCAACTGATGAAATACAGAGTCGTCAACTCAATCACAGTAAGCAATCCAACAACTCGCTCATGTGAAAGATAAAGTGCCTTTTTTCAGGCTTGACCTCCCAGCCAGATTTATACTCAGATCAGTCCAGCAAATGAGCCCGGGGGAAATTTTGCAGGGACTGTGGTATGAGAGCCAACAGAAGACGCTTGGCATATTCATCGTAGGCAAATGCCAGTCCTGTTTTGGATCTCACCCAGAGTCCAGCACTCTTTCTGTGTGGGTGACCGTGCGTCCAGGAGGACTACAGGCCTCCTGCTCTGGTCCAAGCCGGTGCCCCACAACTCTGCCCAACTAACCTCCTCAGTGATACTTGGAATATTTTATTTTCTAAGACAATTTTAGAATCATGTTGGGGCAGCATGCAAACAATCAGTACCACGTGTGCCGTAGTTAAAACATACTTATCTTGGTTATAATAGCAATCCTTTACGTATTTTAATAATTCGATGGAATATACATTTTCATAAAAACAAGACTAAGTTTTTAGTAAATGCTGCTCACTATTATTCTCTTTTAAGGTCTACTCTATACATATCTGTATTCTCAAACCAGACAGATACAATCCCGGAGTTACTAAAAAAATGTCAGTCACGCCTATGGCTGTGTGGATGCACACACTGACTAGCTGACTTTTTTGAAGAATTTGTCTCCTGTAAGGATCCAGCTGGTGCAATTGTCAACAAGACCTATGTATCAAATGTTGCCAGTCTCAGCCAAAAACAAGCATAATTTTTTTTAGCATCTCTAACAGCTATCTTAATAAAGCTGCCAACATTGCCAAATATAGCTTGCTGGTGTTTTAGAAGTCGAACTTGTATAAGGACGCATTTTATACATATAGCAGGAACTAGAAAAATACCACATGATTGTATTTGCTGCTTTTTTGTTTGATCCTTGATTTTTAAAAATGATATATATTCAAAGCTTGGTCAACCTCCAATCAGCCAAAATTGTAGGAAAGAAGCTTGCAGTATCCCTCTGAGACATTTATTCAGCACTTTGGAATTAAACATATTATTCCCTGCATTCTTTCTATATGAATCATATTACTCACGTTTACTTTTCTTCAAGGTGTAGACACACACACACACACACACACACTTTGCCTAAGTGACATCATACAATGAGCATGTTCAATACTTTTCAATATTTTTCAAGTCCAACACATATTGTGCAGCATTTGTTTTGCATTTCTGAGTTTGAATGTGTTCTTGTTCAGACGTAGTTTCTACATTTCCTGGAATTATTTCGAATACCTATTAATTATGTCTGACACAAAATTAAAAGTTTGTATCGTAGCTGTTTTCTGCATTCTTCCTGTTTCTTCTGAAAAACATGGTGTGCATAGGGGAGCCAGAAGTTCAATGAATAATGGATAAATGTAGATGCCTTTTGCGGGTGCCCCATGTACCATGGATGTACCTATGTACTCACTAATTCACCAGAGGTAGCCATTTTAATAATGTGTTGCATATTATTTCAGAAAATGCACAAAATTTGTGAGAACTTATCCATTACTTAGTGAATACATTTCCTTATTTAATAAACAAGTCATCTTAAATGTAGGCATATCAATATTATTCTCTTTAGTGGATTAAGACTGTGATGTTGTAGAAACATGTTAAAACTTGTCTACAAGCTCTTTCATTGTCAAGGTCCGAATTCAGGACTTTCTGTTGCAAATGAAGAAGATTTAATTAGCATCCGTAAGCACAGATTGTAGTACTTTTCTAAGTACTCATGTCCATAGAATTGCTGGCTCAAAGAAGGGGACCATTTTTCAGTTTGATGAATATTGACATTTTGCTTTCAGCCATAATTGTACATCTGTTGTACTCTGTATTTTTCAGGGTATATTTTCAAAAGGTCATAGTCCATAGGCGGCTGGAAAATGGTGGAATCACATGGTAGGGCTGACGCGGTGGCAGGGCCAAGGCCAGAGCTCCAGCCTCACAGATCCTTACAGCACAGTGGAAGAGAGACAGAGAGTCGACAGGGAAGGAAGGCCAGAACCAGCTCATGCCCCTCTAGGTCAAGCCCTGAGTATCCACCTCTGCAGCCAGGCCTCACCTCCCAACCCTTACACAGGATTCATAAGAATATGAGGTTTTGGGGCTACACTCCAGATCTAAACCACCACAATTGGCATCAAGAAAATTTTTTCCTAAGAATATCAGTGTCTTTTAGTGTAGAAAATATCAGCAATATCCCAAGCTACAATTGGAATTGACTTAAATTGTGTGCCTGTCAACATGAGCAATTACATCTTCAAGCAATACAACTTTAAAACATCATCTTCTGCCTTTCAGGTTTAACTTGAAATTTTTTAGTGTACTTATTCAATTAACAACGACCTAAAATTAATTTAAGCTTATTTTTGTGATCGCCCTTCCCAACATTTACTGTTAAACAAATATACTATGTATTATCAACTTTCAGTCTCACCGGTGCTCTGATTTGTGGCCTGTGATAGTGTTGTAGCAGATGTCAGGCATCATTTATAGTCTGTGCTAATCTTTACAGAACCTCCTGGCTCTAGAGACATCTCGGCAGAACAGAAACCTTAATTATATTTAGCCTGTTACCTCCAGTTGATTTCTGGGTTGACTTGACATATCCTGCCTTTTACACTGTGATATTTTCCTTGTTTCTGTTGAACTATTTGCTAAGAGAGAAATCTGGCTCCCAGAGCATTTTCTTTCTCATTTTCAAAAACATAAATGTAACCGCAGGTTGGCATGACATCTGAATCTCGCTTCAGTTCATCTGACCAGTGTACGTAGTCTAATCTTTAGTATTTATTATTTGTATTCTTCTACCTTTATAATGCCTAGTGAAGATATCCCCTCCTCTGCTGCCCCTTGGGGCCTTGCAAGAAGGATTGCCAATGATAAAAATGCTGAAAATCTGGGTTTGCTGATGCATTTCTTCAGGTGAAAGCTGCTACCTAGAGAATCTTAGCACTGGATGGGCAAGAAAACACGTGGAAACAATGTCCTCATTGCATAACAGTGACAATGACAGATCCTGAGAGGACAGATGGTTTACCTGAGCTCATATTGAGATTCAGGTCACAGCCACATACAAGAGCCCCAGGATCAAAGTCACATCCATTCCCACTACACAGAAAGCTTCCCACCTTTAGAATTGCTCCTACTGAACGTTTGATATGGGGGGATATGGTAAACGCTGTTTATAATGTCGCAAGGAGGACCAAGCAATGAAGACAGCATAGGTTCCTACATTTACATTTCAAGTAGAGCAAGAAGATCACCTAAGCAAGTCTCAGAAGGTGCAGCCAGTGGAGCAGAAGAAAAAAGAAAGACTAGAATTTCAGAGGCCAGGGAAAAGTAGACATCCATAATTGAAAATCAATGACAATTCAAATCAAACAACAGTAAAGCAACTGGGACACCATTCAGATTATTAGAAGCCTTCCTCAGCAGGGTCATGTGTTCATGAGAGATTCCCTGTAGGATCCCTGTAAGTACCCAAGTCAGCAGATGCTTAAGTTCTAATTTTCAGAAAAGGCTTTACACCCACCTATGTATATCTCCCCAGGTATCTTTTTCTCCATTTTATTGATGTGGATGAGTACAAAATATAAAGTTTACATTGATCTCGAGCATTTTGTGCACATACATATCACAACAAAGTTACAAATCCTTCTTTTTTCTTCCTTTGACCCTCCCCCCTCCATATATTTTAAATCATCTCTAAGTACTTATAATAAATAATATACTTAATATTATACAATCGCTATCATAATGTATTATTTAAAAGTAAAAGAAATAAAATCTACACATGTTCAGTACTGTCAATTTTTCTAAGTATTTTTGATGCATGGTTGATCAAATCCACAATTAAAGAGCCCACGAATACAGAGCCCACTCCCACAGAAGGCCAACCTTACAAAGGACAGTAATGTCACTAGTGCACTCTCAGGAAAGGGGCAGGGAGGGAAGGCTCATCTGAGTCGGTAGTGGAGATTAATCGGGGGAGTGGAAGAGCAGCAACTGCAAGCAACTTTCTTTTGCTTTTTGCTGTGGTTCCCTTTTAAGTGCTGGGGTCAGCTCAGGCTCTCACATGCGGCAGGCAGGCAGGCACTGTAATGCTGAGATTCACTCCAGCCCTTGAACCGTGTTCAAAATGTGTTTCTGTGAAGAAAAAATCAGAGCAATAATCAGCAGGAGATGTGTCATTGCTAATGCACACTCTTAAGGTTGTCCTTCGTGCCCCTACGCTGACTCTGTGGTCACTCCCTTGCGGGGACCCTCTGGCATCTCAGGTACAGACTATTCATGAACTGATTTCTCTCATTTTGATGGCTTTGACAAAGTCACGCACTTAATTGATACACTTAATTCCAGCTGCCTCCTTTCTTCCAAATACAAAAGTCTTACAAATCTCTCGAATATAACAAACTGTCCCACAGGAGTATCCCACTGGCTTGCTTTTGAAGAGTCCTTATTCTTCCCGCAGGAAACATTTGAATCTTTGTATTGACAAATCTTAGTAGTGGGGAAACGATTCAACCCAAATGCAGCATTTGTTCCTTTTCCTGGTTATTACAGTTACCCAGCTTTTCTCGGGCCGTGTGTGTGTGTGTGTGTTTGTGTAAAACATAGCTATGTGTGAAAGCTGTTATGTACTTTATATATTACACAATTATAAAATTATAAAATCAAAATTATAAAATCAAATCAATAAATTGAGTTTAATTATAAGTATGCAAACTATATAAAATATATAAACATATATATATAAAACAAATATTTTGTAGACAAAACTCATTACATATAATAGGAACATATATTGTGTACATATACATATTCATGTAGAGGCATACGTGTGACATACATAAGAACATCCATGTGACTAAGATTATTGTAGGTCTACGAGACTGTCAGTCAGTAGGAGTGCCTACCACTAGTCTCCGGTGATGAACTAGGGCCCTCACAACTTTCTCTTTTCGGGAGTGGCACTGAAGGAGACGATAACGTATTTCACAAATCATCCTTGAAGATCCTCCTTCTCTAATTAATTTTCAAAACAGTACCTGGATCTTTTATACGTCAGATATGAGGAAGACATTCCAAATCTAGGAAAGACTTTTTCTTTTTTTAGCTAGAAATCTTAGAAATGTGATATGGGCACTTTTTAAAAGCTTTATTGAGATATAATCAATATGTGATAAAAAACACTTTAGTACAATCTACTTTGCAAATGTGAGCATATGTCTATATCTCCAGTGCCATAATTGTCATTCAAGTACTGAAAATATCCATTTGGAGATGATGGAAATGGTCAGTCTTTTTGGAGATCGGTTTCCACTTTTATCTTTTGTTGATTTCTTATATTTATGTTTGACGGTCTTCCTTGTGCTATTTTTTAAGGCAAGATTCTCATTTCTTTGATGTCTTCCACCTTCTCTAGCTCTTTTGGAGCCTACCCATGGGCAGGCAATAGAGACTAAGAGGTCAAGTTTGGTGATAAGATTGTGATAAGAAGCTGAGTAATAATAACAAATCGCATTCAATTAGGGCTCTCCCGTCTTACTTAGCCCCTATATCCAAACTTAACAAAGTTGAAAGGCTTTTCCTGGAATACATTTCTCAAATCTGTTCTACCCTTCATTAATCCCATGGTCACTGTCTTTCTTTGCATTTGCAGCTAGAGTCCTGAGATCAATGTGACTCTTCATCGAGTCTCTATTCTCTGATCCTTATGAATGAGAGTTTAAAATACTGTATCTGGACTCATACAATTTCATTACTTTAAAACTCTTCAAGTGTCATTCCATAGTCTACAACGTAAGACATAAACTCCCTAACAAATTGGTCTCTAGTGATTTACAAGATTAACTCTTGCCTGCTTATTGTTATGCACAGTAATTTCCAGAATATTGAAATCAAGTTGGCACACAGAAGTGATAACTGGGAACTTCTTAAATTGTTGAAAATGAGTAAGATAAAATAAAGTTACTCCTTTGTAGTTAAATATTCCAATCACAGCATAATAAAAAAGCAGAATACACAAAGTAAATTCATTTTAAAGAGAAAATATCATTCTTATCATTGTGGGCTCTTCAGACCAATAAAGGAAAATAGGAATTGCCAGCTGTAATTGTCTTTGGTTTTTGTGAAGTGACAAACTTGTTTCTATAATACAGACCATACATAGGATGCAGGCCAGAGATAAATTCGCTAGGAAGCCTCTTGGTGGCTTTGAACCTGGTGGTGAACACAACTGGTCAAATGCGGAGAGTTCACCAAGGAGCCTGACTTTTCAAAGGCAAATATCTGAGAACTGCTGGGAAAACGAGCCCAACTGAACCATAATTCTAAAGAAACGAATTGGCATGCTTTCGATCTCTGTCGGAAAAACTCATGTTAAAATTTAATTGCTGTTGAAACAATATCAATAAGTGAAACTTATGAGAGGGAACAGGTCATTTCTGCCCTCATGAATGAATGAATGCTACCATATGTGAACTACTTATCATAGAAATGAGTTCCTGGGAGAGAGGAGTGAGGAAGTTGGCCAATGGGTCTTACCTTAGAGACAGATAGGAAAAGAAGTTCAGTTGCCCTGTTGCACAGCAGGGTGGCTACAGATAATGAAAATGTACTGCACTTTTAAAAAAGATGTAAGAAAGATTATTTAATGTTTTCCCACTAAAATAATAAATACTTGAAGAGCAAAGGTTTAACCTGATTTGAGAAGTTTACAATGTATATATTTATGCAAGTCATGATACTTTGCAAAACGTGCTTTTTTATTTTGTGTAACAGTTAAAATGTTTTAAAAGTATAACTTTGCCCTATTTCTCTGTCATCTTCTTTCTGTTTTTCTCTTTCTTTTTTGTCTTTATTTCTCCCTTTCTGACTCACACTTACTGTCTTGTCTTCTACCATATTGTGATGTGACAAGAAAGCTATTGTAGATGTAGACTGAGGATGTCAGTGGTGAGGAGGGTTTACCTCCTGTCCTCTCTGGGCCTTAGCCATTATTATCCCACGAGGACTCCTACACTATCTGGATGTCTTAGTTACTTTTTCGCTGCTGCCTTGACAGAATACCTGACATCCACAGTTTAAGAGAGGAAAGATTTATTTATTTTAGCTAACAGGTTCAAAAGGTCTCAGTCCATTCAGGGGCAGCTGGCAAGGATAGAGGCAAACGCAGAAGAAAGAGCAGGGAACAGGCTGGCCGACATAAAATCGAGATGACAGTGGAAAGGCAGAACCAGCACACACCCCTTCCACAAGGCCCCAAGTCGGAACAGTATGTGATATTCACAGGTAATGCACAATATCCAAACATATAAGGCTTCTGGGGGACACTGCAGATCCAAACCACAACAGTGACTAGTGACTGTCTCAGTCATACTTTATCAAAATAGTTTCCACAAACCAAGAAACCCACTTGATGGTTGGAGAGAAGAAATGTATGACAATGAGCAATTGCACGGAATAGGTGGGTCCTATCATTCTTAACCCAACTATCCCCTTAAAAGCACAATTGAGATGCTAACTACACATAATCGCTCCATCTGTAGCATGTCTATAAATTGTCTTTTCTCCAATAATTAGAAAATATATATCTGGAAAATAAGGGCAGCATTAAGAAAAAAAATATCTCTTGTAGTGATTTTCTTGGGAAATGCATGGTTTCTTTTCCCACAAATTTAGTTCTTACCATATTAGAGACTGAGAAATGCACATGATTCCACCAAGAAACATTAAATAATTCTCAAGATCTAAATTTCAGAATGCAGTCTGTTCTGAATCACAATTATTCAATATCTGTATATCTTAGGATTGTGATCTCGGCACAGTAATCTTATAAGAGCTTGTATCCAAATTGAGTAACCTCACAATCGTAACTGAAACTAAAACTTTTATGACTGGATTTCTTTCTCTTTTTTTGAGGGGGAGGGTCCTTTTTGTGGTCCTTTGTTTTGCTTACTTTTAAAACTGGGGATTGAACCCAGAGCCTTTTACATGCCAGGCAAGTGCTTTACCACTGAGCTACATCCTGGGCTGACTTTCACACTGGGGACTTAAATTGACCAGGGACCAACCTGAGTCTCTCATTTGTTTTCCCTTCAATGTTTCGGTGACACTTAACAGTACCACCTCCTCACCATACCAAGTTTATCATTTCCATTGATCTCTAAAGCCCTAGAGGTGCTAGACAAGCAGTGCACTTCCTTTTATTTGTACTTTAACCACTTCAGGGTGGGTGCACCTCTTACCTACTGTGCGACTACAACTTGCCTATTCACATCATAAGTGCCTGTATCCCATTCTTAGGATCTGACTGGGAGACTGGAGCTTAGACTAAGCTCCTAAAATGTGTCTTAATCAATAAGCAAGGAAAAAGTAGCATCTAAGTATCAGTTCCACTATTTAAACATCACCATTGGGATCAATGGTTAATGGATGAACCCAGGAAGCAAGCATTCCCCAGCTTGTTTGACCTTGCTGACCTCCCTGGCATAGTAAGTTTCTGAGACCAGGAACAGTCTTCCAACAGGGATGTAGGGGGTCCTGATAGTTGGCACTTTTTCATCAGTAGAGCAGTGGGTATGGGCAGGAAGCCAACAACATCTGCTATTAAAGTCAAGCTGTGGATATTTTAAAGTTTTTGAGATAGTTCTCCCCTGTTGGTTAGCCTCCTTCTTCCCCCCAAAAGCCCTCATGACTTTCAAAAACTTTCTTTTTTCAAATGCCAATAGCAGTTTTGCAACTTCCCGGATGCCTCTAGCAAATTAATTATCTGTGTTTTTCTTCGTGGCATGTATCAGAATCTCGTCCTTTGATTCCCAGCCTGGAAAAAATCATTCATCATTTCACAGAGTCTGGACTTCCTCTCTTCCCTAAAATATGCATTTCCCTGTTCCCTGTCAGTGATTCAGAAAGAAAACTACCTGGCTGGTGATTCACTCCCTCTTTTCGGCAATGATAAAATGTTATCTTCCTATTGTGGTTCCTAGCACACTGCACCATAGCCCCACATGTCTTCCCAGCTTTGCTAGAAGATTTTCAATATCCTTACCCATCCTAGCTTAGCCCAATATCTGTCATAAACTGGACATTGGACCATGAATTAAAGAAACCTATTAACCATAAATATAGCTTTTATCCTTTGGTGTAGGTGTCTTAATGAAAATGTAAGAAAACAAGTCTGAAATACGAGCAAATAAAAGCTAATTTCATTAAGTGCCCTTTGCTAATTTATCATCAGATAGCATGGATAATTTACTTAAAAATCAGATTATATTTAAATAAAGGATCAATTTATTAAGAGGAAAATACACAAGGAAGTTGAGCTCCAGGCTAAATGCACTTGTGGGCTTAGCCTTTTCAATATAGATATAATTGGTTAAGTTAGTGTACAGTAGCTGTTGCTGTATTTCTAATGGGTATAGAGTTACAAAATACTAGATTTTCAGGCACTGATTGTCCTCAATGTGAAAAGTACTTGTCGTTTCTGGCAAAACAAGCAAGAATAAGCCTCATTAGAGAACAAATAACGTAATAAAACTGCTTCCCTGACAGCCTGAATTTAAATATTAAGTCTTTACTTAAACTGTCATTTAGGGTCCTTTTGTGTTCTGCTACATAATAAAAATATCTGAAGAAGGAATTATTATAAGAGGGAAGTGCAGAAATATCTGTAAAGAAAGTAAATAACAAGCAATAATGTTCTTTAGCTTTTGTGTTTTAAAGGTAGATTAATAAACAAAGTCCTCCAGAGAACCCAAACTATCAGGCTTCAGGCGATCTCCAACTTATCAAGACTCAATTTATGATTTTTAAAAGTTTTATTGTTGTGGGATAGCGGTATGCATTCAGTAATTCAGTAGACACGTTACTTTGAATTTTGAACATGTATGTTTTCCCAGACTGGAAATATGTGATGGAATACTCTCACAATGCTGGACAGCAGCAGCAAGCCACGCCTCCAGTCATGTGACCACAAAGCGCCACTCACTGGCGCTTTGCAGTGCGCTGTGCTGCTCAGCTGTGATGCTTAGTAAATTAGGTGCATTAAATGCATTCTGAATTACTGAATTTCCCTCACAAGGAGTTTATTAGGACTTAATTCCATCACGAGTCAAACAACACAAATGTGAAAGAGAGAAATGTCCTTTAAGCAATTAGCCTACAGAATTAAGGGGCCCTGGTGAGTCCTAAACCTTCAGGGCTAGCCATCCTCCAGGGAAGAATGAGTGGGTCCGAAGTCCTTCTGCTATCAAAATTTCACCTTTCTCCACTGAAGTCCAGAGACCTTTTACTGGTTGGACAAGGACCACATTATGGAGAACAATTTGCTTTACTCAAGTGCACTGATTTAAATGTTAAAGCCTTTTTTAAAAAATGCTATAGAATCATCCAGAATAAAGTTAAAATTTGTCCATGATCCAGCCAAGCTAATACTTAAGATATCCCAATTAGCCATACCGTTTCATCTCATTTTCCTTTAAAAACCACACTTAAATGAGATTGAATTTCATAATAATTAAGTTCACAATGGGGAGGGTGAGAATAGAATGCATATGAAATGAGAGAAGAGGAATACAGTGATAGAGATTGAATCAATAAAGAAAATTAGAATCTAAATCCCCTGTCGCTATATTAATTCTTAAGAAGTTCATGTATTGTCTAAAAATAGAATGACAGAAAGAAACAAATAAAGAGAGGAAAAGAAAGAAATTCAGCCTACACAATCTCAAGTACATTGACAGTTACAAAAATATGGTATATGTGGCAGTTGACTTTCTATGATTCTACCCCTCCAAAGCAATGCAACATGGATTTTTGGTTTATTCTCTTGAGGAATTAAGGATAAGTCATTCACACTCCAGAATTTCAGGCATTTGGGGTAAATAAAACCTCAGCATGAAATTACAAACATTAATGTCACCTTTATAGATTATAAAAGTTTTCCTTTTTATCACACCTGACCTCAGATCATTGACAGACAAAAATGTTTCTGAAAGTTCAATATTGAAGGAGTCTTCACAGAGAACAAATACACTCTTTCAAAAGAAAAGATCTCTGAGCATTGACATATGGTGTCCTCTGATGGAAATTTATGGTATAAGAGATTTAAATCTTTCCCTTTAGAGAGAGGAAGTACACGGATAATACCTAACCTCTGTAGGTCCAAACATGTAAGCCATTGAGAGGTTTTATTAGAAGAAAGAGTCAGAAGTGTATGTTTCATTTTATACAGGGAAGAAGAATTAATAAAAATGTGCTTTTTTTCTATTTGTACAGTGTAATTTCTTTAGTGTCTTAGGACACATCATTAAAAGACATCGTCATTGTAATTATCATGGTAATGGTAACTAGAAAAAGACTTTAAAATTTATACAGAACCAGAAAAGACCCAGAATCTCTAAAGCAATTCTGAGTAACAGTGGCAAAGCTGGAAGAATCTCAGACTTCAGAAAATACTACAAAGCAACAGTCATTAAGTCTACATGGTACTGGTGTAAGAACAGACAAGAGGGACAGTGGAACAGAATTGAGGCTACTGAAACAAAACTGAACACCCTTAATCACCTGATCTTTGACAAAGGCGCCAAAACAATCCACTAGAGAAAAGACAACAAATGATGCTGGGAAAAGTGGATCTTCACATGCAGGAGAATGAAACTAGACCCATACCTGTCACCACACACTAAAATCAGATCAAAATGCATCAAAGACGTGGACATCAAAACAAAAACACTGAGCTTACTGGAAGACAAAATAGGTAAAACCCTAAAAGACATAGGGACAGGCAAGGAATTTTCTGAACTAATTACCCAATGCACAAGAATTCTCAGCAACAATCAACAAATGGGACTATATTAAATCAAAAGGCTTTTGCACAGCAAAAGAAAAACATCAATGAGGTGAAGAGAAAACCCACCAAGTGGGAAAAATATTCACCAGTAACACTTCAGAGAAAGGATTACAGGGAATACACAAGGAATTGAAAAACATAAAACTCATTAAGTCAATGATTCCATCAAGAAGTGGGCACCTGAAATGAAATGATAGTTCTCAGAAGAAGATGTACAAATGGCCAACAACATATGAAAAAGTGTTCTTCGTCTTTGGTCATAAAATAATTGCAAATGTACACAATGTTGAGGTTTCACCTCACTCCAGTGAGAATGCCCTACATCAAAACTCAAAAAACAATTGTTGGTGGGGGTGTGTAAGCCCTTGTCACCTAGACAAGATACATAGGTGCACGAAATGCTCAACTTCATTGTGAACCTTAAATTTTGCAGTTATACACATCAATAAAATGGGGAAAAATAATTTTCTAACAACTAAAAATAAAAATAAATGGAACTCCATTCCACTGTTGGTGGGAAGCCAATCTGGTACAACCATTATGGAAAGCAGTCTGGAGGTTCCTTAGAAAGCTAAGAATGGAAATTTCGTTTGACCAAGCTACTGCTCTACTGGACATGTTTTCAAATGAAATAAGGTTCACATACTAAAAGGACACATGCATATCTATGTTTATAGCAGTACAATTCATAACAGCCAAATCCTGGAAACAACCTAGTGGCCCATCCATACAGAGATGGTAAAAGAATATGTGATACTGATACACAATGGGATACTATGCAACCGTAAAGAAAGACGGATATGAAGCATTTGAACCAATGGGGTCACATGGGGTCAGTAATGCTCACTGAAATGTACCAAACACAAAATACTAACTATAGATGGGTGTCCCTCTTGTAAAAAGCATGAAAATAATGACATAAGAAGGCCCCAACATGAATGACAGGGTAGAGGGCCAATGGTCAGATAGGAAAGGAGTGAAGCTATGGAAAAGGGTTAGACAGATGCTCACTGATGCCCCAAAGCCCATGCTCCTAATGTGTTACAGAATTTGGAACTCACGTATTTACAAAAAAAAAAAGTTACATTTTATGCCATGTGAAATATTTACCACGATAAAATTACTGTAAATAAAAGAAATTATTACTGTAGCTTAACTTGAGTCTCCGCTTCACATGCCTTTATACTTAGTGGAGAAGCCAGGGCTCAAGCATGAGTTTTATTCCTCACTCTCCACCATTGGCTCCTCCACTCACTCAGAGTAAAATCTTCCCAGGGCTGGACCAGGCTGGGCAGGGTGGCCTTCACCGTGACTCCCACCTGGCCTCCTGAGCTAGTCCCCTGCATCCTCCAGTAGCTTTTAGGACTCCCACCAAATTGCCCTGTTGGTCTGTGTAAGGCAGGTCAGGAATCGCCCCTGGTGAAGAGCCTTTTTCGTCCTGCTACTCTCTCTTGCTCTGCCAGGAATGCTGTCCTTAGACACTCCCAGTTCATCTGTTACCTCTTCCAGATATTTGTAGAAACGTCACATTCCTCAGCTTTTCTTGATGGTGTTATTCAAAATTGAAACCACCGCTCCCTACTCCTTTGCTCCCAAATCTTTATCTTCTTCTGTTGCTTATTTTTCTCTTTAGATACTATAACTTTAGCCTCTGAGCTCAACTAGAATATCGTTCAGGATACAGAGACTTTTGTATTTATTACTAAATTTCCCACTATCTAGAAAAGAATTCCCTAACTTATGTTATGTTAGGCATTCTTATAATATTAATATAATATGTACTATATAATATATTAATATAATATATTTATTAAAGATTGAACAAGTCTAATATGTTTCTGTGATGAATTAATTTAATTTTAAAACACTTTTAAAATAAAAGATTAAGAGATTTCAAATACGCATTGTTCTAGACAATATATAACTGGATGCTTAGAATAAAAATATGCATTATTAAAGAAATTAAAATACAAGTTCATTCAATTTTAAAATGTCACCAATTCTTGAAGAACTGTTTAGGGGGAAGAGAATTTGTTAAATTAATACATTTAAATTGGTAAGTTCTGAAGTCACACTGTGGAATGTGATAATTAAAGATGAATATATATATATATGTTCCATTTATTACCTATACATAATGACAGAGCTATTATATTGCATCTTTTAAGATTTTCATTAATTAATTCCCTTAAAATCTTCAGCCAAACTAACCAAGGAGATATTCTCAGTTTGATTTCTCCCTTGGCCACGGATTGCATTGTTCATATACCAGTCATTCCAGACAGGACAACTTCATTGGTTTAGAACAACCCATTAATTCATACCATGTTAACTTCTTGCTTGCCTCTGCGTGAAGAGCATATTTAAACTATAATCTTCATCAATCGTGCCTATAAATCTATCTCTCTGTCATATTTAAATGAGTCTGGGCAGTCCTGTGATAAAATACACTGAGCCTTCTAAAAGGAAGGAACTCTTGAGTTAGACACTCTTGAAAGAGGAGTCACTCTAGGATGTAACTCTTGCCCGTGATGTCATGTCTGACCAACTGACTTCCACTCTAAGATGCACAGAAGACATGAGAAATAACTGATCATAGCAGCACAACTAACAACAGCTAAAATCTGAAAGATGCTGGCATGCCCATCAACATACCAATGCGTACAACCATTGTGGTATATGTACCCCATGGAGCATGACTCTTTCATGAAGACAGACAGAGTGTTTTGTGACTCAACTTGAGACCATCATGCTCAATGAAGGGAGCATGGTTTCTCTGAGATGAGAAACCTAGGATGTAGGCATTTTATAAAACCAAATGGGTGTGATAGTAGGAGTTAGAGGGTGCAGGAGGGATAAAAGGGGATGTGGGAAGGGATTGTAATGCTGACTAGATATATATATGTGCACAAAATACTCAAGTTTAATGCTCATTCAGGACAGCAGCAGCCATCCTGAATTAGTGTATCCCACATATACATATTAATAAAAATGGGGGGGGGGAGACTTCTCTGGCTTGCTTGAGACACAAGGTAATCTCTAAAGCTGAGGTTCCTACAGTTCTTACTTGTACAATGTTTCCGGTGCCATTGTGCTACACGGGACCTTCTGTGTTGCCATGCAATATCTCGCAGGAATTTCCAGCTATGGGTTCCATAACTGTTGCATCCTCCTTCGGTTGGAAAATAATGAGGAAAGATTTCTGGCCCGCCTCATATCCCACACATGAACACAGGAGTTTTGGTCTACTGCTTGCAACGTGATGGTTTTAAATTCTCCAAAGGGAAGCAACCAGGAGTAAGAAATCTGGAAGGGCCTACTGAATTCATCTTTCAGAGGGTGAGGAACTATTAGACACTAGGGAAAATAAATAGCTGCTATAGAAGGTGTGAGGACTCCAGGTTGGATTAGAGATGTCAGAAATAACTAAGGTTCTCATTTAAGAGCGACTAAGGGAAAATAAAAGGTTTTGGCCGTTTGTCTTGGCTGAAAGCACTTTAAATGGAGAAAGGCAACCTCACAGCTTATTTATAAGCTGAGGAAAAGAATTAAATTGATTTTCATTGGTTTCTGTGATAGCTCTTTCCATGGACTTAGCCGATATTTTATTCGATTTCACTTTAAGACCATCTCTTGACCAAATGAGCTTTTCCAGAACAAAATATTTCAAAGTGGCATCATCTTTACCTTTCTCTACGAGAGGTTTGTTCCTGTTCACTATCATAATGAATAGACACATTCTTTGTATACATCGTGGTAACAGGTACACTGTTTAGTTTCATAATAATAATTTCATTTATTGGATGACAATGTTGTGTACCATAGAAACAGTATATTACTTGACTTTCACAAACATCTGGGGAAAGAGGCAATAATTTCCAGCTTATGAGGGTCATAAAGGTTGGAAGACTTGCCTAACAAAAGAAAATTTATAGGTGGCAAAGCTAGTGATTAAAGTCAGAAACGTTTGAGTAATGGCGATCAGTACTTAGGAGTAAGACTTAACCAGTCATACACATCAGAAACAGACAAGAGTCTTCCAAATTACACATCCGAGGAAATACCAAGAAGTTATTTAGAACCAGGACAGTTGCAATGTAAAACAATTATTTGTGCAGGTAAAAGTCTTTAAGCCTTCTACAGGAATCTAATTTTGATCCCTCTAATTTCAAGGTTCAAAAATAATGCTGAAAACAGCTGTCTAGGCCATGGATGTTCAGGTGCATGACAGAACCATTGGCTAGGGTTCTACTTGTCTGGTCTTTGCTAAGTGCCTAAATGTAGTAAATTAGGGAACTCTTTCCCCATGCCACTGGGAAGAGGGAAAAACTGAAAGATAGAGGAAAAGTTTATTTATTTTAGTCAGAACAAATACCAATACCCTCCCTGGGGTAGGAAGTATCCCCCCCCTGAAAAGTAAAAAGCCATCTTTAAAGGAAATAGGAATTCGTTTCCTTTTACAGAAATTTGGAAGATCAGAAAATCTCAGTGTATGGCAGGTTAAAACTACCTCTACCCTCTTAGGAGTATTACCTGAACCTAAGAATTAAATTAATATAGGACAGATTTGACAGAAGAATGTACAAGTGTACACAATTTTTTTGATGTGGTACCCTTGTAAGTAAAGATCCAAAGATGTAAAAATCCAAAATGCTCATATAGCAGGTTGCAAAAGGAGGAGCAGTAATGGGAACGGAAACTAGAGAGGCTGAAGGAGTCCAGGAGTGACCGGAACGGGCACCGTTTGTACAGGATGGTCTCAGCCTCAGCTTTCTGTCTTTGATAATAAGAATGTGACTTTCCATCGAAGCAGGGAAGACATCTTCAACCATAGGAACTGCATCTTTTGCTTGTAAGTAAAAGGGTTCTCAGAGTGCTTTGCATAGGCTTTTAGCATAAAACAACTGTTATGCCGAAGTGGCATGTTGAGTATTATATTTTATTACCGTTCATTAATCTGATCTGTCTTTCTGAAACACTGGTTGCCGGTTAAGGTGGCCCAGAATGGCTTCTATAGTATGGTGCAGGATGGCTGCTGCTGTCATGAATGGTGGAGAGAGGATAATCCTGGAAGAAGGGACTGAGTCATCCCAGAAAAAGCCACACGTTTGCAATCTCCAGAGGACTGTTACTTGCCATGGAATAGTGTGAATTATTAAGTAGCCTCTTGCCAGGGGAGATTCTCGAAGTTTCTCTGACAGGAAGCATGTCTATCCAGGGGGTCCTGGGCTCTCAGCTTGATTCATTTATTAAACAAACATTTATTAAGGATTTTCTCTGAACTTTTGCTAGACTTTGGAACACATTTTATAAATTAGCTTTTTCAGAAAAGAGTTATTTAATGAGTGCAAAGAAACATCTCTTGAATGCAGAGTGGCTGGCTTTTGAATTACTGGTAATTCATTTTGTATTGCTGATAATTCATCTGTATTCTCTGTTTTGTTTTGTGTTTTCAACTTAAAGAACATTCTTTTGCTCATTTCTGTAGGTGGGAAACATACCAGGAAATAACTAACCACTGGTGCTTCCTCTCAGGATGAAAGGCAAATATTTCTGTTTCTTAAAACTGGATGACTAAGGTTTTATGTTCTAAAGAGCTGAGGTCTCTCTACAAGGGTTGATAAAGTTCCTTGGAATAAATCATCAAACCTAATAAAAGGAACGGAAAGAGCCAAACTCTTGGACAAACTTCATTTCTTCTTTCATTTCTTCTGTGTTCCTTCCCCCCTCCATCTCTTCCTTTTCTTTCTTTCTCATTCTTTCTTTCTTTCTCTCTTTCTTTTTTCTTTCCTTTCTTCCTTCCCTCCTTCCCTCTCTCCCTCCCTCCCCTTCTTTTAGCTTAATATTAGACAGTGAAATCTGGAAAGAGAAAGAAACTTGGTATTTGAACACCTAGCAGAAGAGGGTTCTGGCAAGGAGACTCAAACCTTATGTAACAGGGAAGATTTTGAACCTATGTCTTAGAGGAAAACTGACTACTAAAATGATCAGTTAAGGGACAAGTGACTCTAATGTCAGTATTTTTTAATAACACCTTCTTCTATTGTAGAGTTGAAAAAGCTAGTATTCCAGCCAGCTTGGGCAGTCATAAAAAATATAGCAAAGATTGGGATCTTAAACAGTAATTTTTTTTCATAATTCTGGAGGCTAGGTCAGGTTGCCAGAAAATTTGGTTTTTAGCACTAACCTTTCCCTGTCTTTTTTTTTTTAATTTAATTTAATTTTATTTTATTTTGAGGCAAGGTCTCACTCTATAGTCCACCCTGAATTCATTATGTAGCCCCAGGCTAGCTCAGACTCACAGAAATTCTCCCACCTCAGCCTGCTAGGAATACAGGTGTACAACACCATGACCAGAATATGGGGTGTTGGGGAATCATACCCAAGGCCTTAACCACGCCAGTATTCCTCCAACCCTTTTTCCTGTCTTGTAGACATTAGTTCCTATATCCTCAGATGGTAAAAAGATAGAGAGCAAGGTGTTTGGTCATTCTCCTTTGAGGGACGTGAATCCAGTCTGACCTCAGAGCTATTCTTACAGTTTCACTGAATTTTTAGCATGCTAAATATAGTCAGTTTGAGGAATATGGCTTCAGCCTAGAAATCTTAAGGGAATGCAAATATTCAGTTTATCAAAGTGAATCAATTTGTCTTTAGGGTGGTCTCACATTTCTGGGATCTTGGCTTACATTTGTTTTCTGTCTTCAATTCTTTAATTAGCAAAAACAAATATAATTCACACAAAAAAACCTTTACTTTTATATTTTAAAAGAAAATAAATTTACAATGAGAAAATAAATTTACAATTTTAGGAGCTTCTTTAAAGTAGAATTTTAGCTAAATATTTTATAAATGTATTTTAGAAGCTCATGGTAATATTATGTTTTCTCTTATGAAAATTATATACGCTAATCAAAGTGAAAATAAATATTACTATGGGATATTTAGTAAAAATGTGTTACCCTTAAGGCTCTTTGTGAGACATTGTCTTAGTTACTTACTCGTTGCTGTGACAAATATCAGACATCCACAACTTAAGAGAGGAAAGATTTATTTTAGCTCGCAGTTTTAACTAGCAAAGTTAAAATAAGTACCTAAATGCATGGTCAAGCAAGCGGAAATAAACTTAGCTATGACTTTTCAAAAAAAAAAAAATCCCTCTCCATGAGTCGCCAAAGTCGGTTACATTTTCAACACTGTGTCCATGATTGTCAGTACAATCATCTCATGATGAGAAGAGGAAGAGAGGAGCCTGACCTCCCAAAACAAAGGCCTAACGGCCGGATGTGGCCACCTGTGAATCGGAATATGCTAGCTGGTCAACTCAACTGGGATCTAGCATATCTCCTGTTAACTTATATTATTTAGTCTTTTGTAAAAGTACTATATCTATCTATCTATCTATATGGAGATAGATATAGATAAATATATATTACTATATATATATCCCAAATAATAGCTTAATAATTATTAATAAAATTAATGTTAAGTTTATCTAGGAAATTTAGGTATATGTAATGTGTTCATTGCTAGATCCTTACAAACTGACTCACAGAAAATGAATTTTAATGGCCAGAGTTAAGAGTCAATATGAATTATTTAATAAATAGTGATTTTTTTAAGACCTAGGTAGCTTTCTGGAGTGAGGCAAGTAAAAATAAAGATGTTTTTCATGACTTTCAGCAGAAAAAAATGATATTGCTTTTGTTCGGGTCTTAAGTGTTCGCTACGTAGGTGATAATACTTGGTCCCCAAGGAAGTGCCATTGGCAGGTAGTAGAATCTTTAAGTTTAAACCCAGCCTGGGCAATTTAGTAACTCCGGGGTGCTCTTGCAAAAATAAAAGTAGTCCAGAGATGCAGCTCAATGTGAAGACTATGGGCTCATTCACTAGCAACTCACACACACACACACAAAAAAAAAAATGATTATCTTTTGTATTTATTGTAGTGATAAAAAGCTAAGTGAGGAACAAAGATGTGTATCTAGCCATCCTAAAAGTACTAACAAATACATAGATGCATGAAAAATTATCATGGTAAAAATAATTAAAAATGTGAAATAAACTCAATCAAAAAAGTTAAAGATGAGGAAGAAAAGAAGGAAGGCCGGCAAGAAGGAGAAAAAGAAGAACAAGAAACTTAAAAACCTTTTAAAAACATGAACCAATTTTCAACTTCACCCTCCAACAAAGACATGCAAATTCAATCCATGATTTCTTTTTCTTCTGTGTAGTAAGGAAAGGTAATGTTCAATAAATTGTACTAACAAAACACAAAATAATTGGACGTTGAAATATTTATAAAATATTAGTTAAAATAATTTTCATAGAGTTTAATTTGAAATACCAATTAAAATGCAAACTACACAGTTCCAGTGAATGGCCAGTTCCATATTTTACTATTTACCCTATAAGCTTAATTGTATATTTGAAAATTGGCACTTGTACAAGAATAGGCCTTGAGTCCTAATAGAAACAGCAAAAGAAAAACTCTGTTGGTTTTAGAATCATGTTAGTGCATTCTGGCTGCTATAACGAAATAGCCATAAACTACTTGATTTATGACAACAGAATTTTATTTCTGACGGTTCTGGAGCTTAGGAAGCCCACGATTAAAGCAGTGGCACATGCAGTGTCCGTGATAGCTTCTGTTTTGGTTCACAAACAATTTTCTTTTCATTGTAACTTCACTCAATGGAAGGAGCCAGGTTTCTCTCTGGGATCTTTTTATAAAAGCATCGATAGTGTTCATTGATAATTGTACCCTTATGACCTAACCTTTTCCCAAACAAACATCTTTACCTCCATGTATCATCACATTGGGGATTAACTTTCAACATGTGAATTGTGTGGATTCACACACCTTTATTCCATAGGAAGTGTGACTATATTTTACTAATAAATTGGGACACTCTATAGGAGTAAAACAAAACTCAAGTTGAAGCCTGCACAATTCCCTCATTTACTGTTGTGGACTTAATTTGTTTAAGGGAAAAAAATGCATAGGTATTATGTTAACTTACTATTGTTTATGTTATAGGAAGTGAGCACAAACTTTGTCTTAAAATAATACAAACTTATTCTCACACTGTCCTGTAGATCAGATATTTGACACGAGTTTTTCTGGGGTAACTCCAAATATTGTCGAAATTTCATTTCTTTTTGGAGGTCTGGGAGACAACATATTACTTTGCCTTTTTTAATTTCTAGAAAGTCAATTGTGTGGCGGTTACTTCAGTTCTTCATTTCATGGCTCCCCTCCGTTATCTTCAAAGCTGACACCACCACACCTTCTGCGGTCCTTCTGTTATAGTGCCTCACTCTGACCACCTGTAAGGTTTTCCAATCTAAGATAGTCATGTGATCGTACTTAAGGTGGTCATGTGACCAGGTTTCTAATCATATCTGTACAGTACCTTTTCTATATAAACTAACAAGTCCATAGGTTCCAGAAATCAACCCATGGATGTATATATATATATATATATATATATATATATATATATATATATACACACACACACACACACACACACACACACACACATATACATACATACATATCCATGTAAAAAGAATAATGGTGATTCTTTAAAATTGAGGAATATATATGTATAAATTATATGTGAATAGTTAATATTATTTATCTGAGAAAATGAAGAATCCAACAGTGAGAGGCACGAGACATGAGAAGAAAAAATTTCCTTGCATTTATTATCATCAAAACCTTAATGATCAAAGTTTAGAATTAAGCCTCGTTAACAAATGTAAACTGAGGATGGATAGATTTCACCCAGGTCGGGAATTATGAACCACAATTTTTGATGAATAACACACGTGGCTTCAGAACATCCCAGGGTGCTTCAGGAGGGGCACGCACCAGGGGAGAACCAAGGAAGAGTGCTGGGCCTGGTCTCGCATACAGGACAGGAGCAGCAGGGGTCATCTCATTGATCTCTCATGATGTTGAGGTCTCCTTGTTTATTTTTATGTCAGTGATTCCGTGAAAGCCTGCAGAGAAACTCACATCACAACCAGCCACCCGAGAGGAATGAAAACGAGTGGAAGGGTGGGAGGGACTTAGCTCTTTCTAACAGTATTATCCCTCATAGACTCTGAGCTGGTAGATGCTCCCACCATGAAGGAGAGATCAGAGGTAAAGTTGGAAAATTTCTTCCATCTTTCAATATTTTATACCTGAACCCATGGCTTCAGGACACAGATTTTAATACAGGAGCATAAATACTACAAATACATATTGTTCTTTTGTAGAGTAATTTAATTGATTTAACTTAGTAGGGATGTTTCCCATAATTATTATATTTTGTTAATATATGTTGGTGATATTTAATCATTCAATTCCTATTGGAGAAGTGGTGCTTATATTCCCAGATAATTTATAATTAAGGAGTGTACTTTCACCCAACAAGTCTTCAAGAAAATGGCAAGTAATTCAATAGACAAATGTATAATAAATATAACAGCAGGAAATTTACAAATGGGAAAAATAAAAATTTAAAAATACATGAAAACTGAAAAGTTTAGTCAAACTGTTAGTGAAAAATAAACACCAATCAAAGTAAAAAATAAATATACTTGCCCACAGAAGAACATTCAAGATGGTCCATAATTGCGTTGATTATCTGATTGACTGGTTGACTGTCTGATTTGAGATAGGGACTCTAATCTGTAGTCCAGGCTGGTCCTGAACTCACTGTGTAGCCCAGGCTGGCCTTTAACTCAGGGCAATCCTCCTGTCTCAGTCTTCCAATTGCTGGGATTAGCAGCATGAGCCACCACACCAGCTAATTTTATGTGGTGCTGGAAGAACAAACTTGAGCATACCAGTGAAGCACTCTGGTCGACAAGCTACTCTGCTTGCCCCAGTATTGATTTTTGTATAAAAATATTACAAGAAATGCAAATGACCACCAAAGATACAGTAGATAACTGGATTACAACATAGCCTCTCAGGAGAACCGTATCACAGTGATCATGAATTAACTAGAGGAAAGGGCAAAATCCCAGATTAATCTCCCAGGAAAAAGATAATTAGAAAGCAACAAGCAAAAAATTGCGTACAACACAGTGCTTCATTTTTCATTATTAAAAATCTAAGAAAATGTCATCAACCTTTGTAACGAAAGTATCAGCACAGAAATAATAATTGAATCGAATTTAGTCTAATTACTGTCTTTTAGAGACCATGGGGTACGACAGATGGGAGAGAAGCAAGAAATTTCTAAGGGTACTATGGAAAATACAAAAATACTGAAAACATCTCGTTCCTTGAATGTTGTTATATTCGTTCTTTGTTACGTTACTATTGATGTCTGAAATATTTTTAAATGTTCAAAAAATGAAGTTCAGTTATATGAAACTTTGTCTCATATTCTGATTCAATAAAAAGTCTATGGAGGCAGACACAATTATTTCACTGCAAAAATGAAATCGATACTGTGGTAGAGGTTATCTCTGAGTGAGACGACCCTAACAGAGTGACTTAACACAGACTGAGAAAGCCCTTCACGCCTCTTGTATGTTATAAAGAAACTAAGAGGAAAGCATAGTAGGCGTATGTTCTCTAAGAGGCTAATGATTATTGTTACTCTCAACATCTGTCTTCTACTTTTTTAACGTGCATTTATCATGCCATCTCTAGTCATGACTTTTAGAAAGAAAACAAATTACTAGAAAGGAAAAGAGTAGAAGAAAGGTATGACATTTTTCTTTAAGTACAGTCAAAAGAAAATCAAACGCACAATTTCACTTGTATTTCTTGTCCAGAATTGTCTCATTATTATGCCTGTTTGCAGGGGAGGTTGGAAATAGTTTATTCATTAAGAAAATAAGCAGTATTTGAATAGAAGAGGAAGAAACTTTCTAATCAATATAATTTCTAGAAAATAACGGATTTCATTTTTTCTCGATTTTGAAAGCTCAATACAAATTCTAGAAAAATATTTCTTATTATTACACAAAAAGATAGTTGGGTTTATTACAGATTTGCTTGGTGATTATAGCACTGGAACCATCTGATTTTTTAAATTGTAACGTAATAATGCATAATGCATTATGTAAATGAGTAATCTTTTTATAATTCACATTGTATAACTGTATAACACATCTTAATTTTAACATCAAATATTTATTACCGTTCTAGAAGAAATTTACAATCATATTAAAAGTCTTTCCTTTTACTCCTCCCTCAAAATTCCCAATTTAATGAATACTAGGATTAAGTTTTTGCATCATATTGTTTTAGATATTGCAGCTCTGTTATATTAAAACATATAAATATAACTCAGAAAAATTTTACAATTTTTCTGTCAAACCTTAAGGTTTAAGGACATGTTCATTCTTTCTCTTCCACGATTATAATTTTAGAGATTATTTATATGTGTAATTATCTATTTTAATTTCGAGCATATGAAATTTCATTAAATGATTTTAAATCATGGTGAAGGAAATCTGTTGCTTCAAATGCAACTTGCCTTGAATTCAACTTTTCATGAATTACAATCATTTTGTGTGCAGTTAGTTCAGAGGTTTCTGAATAGTATTTGAGGGATTTTCAGCATCTACTTGTTATTTTTATAGGTATTTCTCTTATGAACAGTCTGCATAGTTCAATTTTTATATGAGAATGTATTACACTTATTTAGAGATTTGTATAACCTCTGAGGTTGGTTATAATATAAATAACTACAGCTATTTCTTTGTTTTCTGTCATTTTCTATATGAACTATGATTTGATTTCACAGTGATTTTACATTTATGTAGTTGTAAAACTCAAATAATCTCCTTTAAATTGTTCAAAGTCATTGTTCAATTACACTTCTTAAATTGACCAAGAATGAGTCATCTTTCATCTGTTGTCTATGCAAAATCAAAAACAAACAGAACTCCTTGCTTTTGTCCCTTAGTTTTGCATATGATAGGTTGGTCATTTATAGACAAAATATTGCTATCAAATTGTATTAACTTAAACATTTAACTTTAATTATAGCACTCTTGTAACAATATTTATAATTATTTTAACCTTGTATTTAATAAATCTCAACAATCTCTATCTGATTTTTATCTCATGGTTTTCCAAGTTTTGTGCTTTCAGTCTTGGTTTATGTTTTTGTTGGATGAAGGAAGGTTTTCTATGGAAAACAAAAACATATATTTCAGAAATATTTTATGTCCAAGACTATCTTTTCCTATTTTTACTTTATAAGCAATGCACAATTCACAAGAAGATAAAATTTGTTGCTGATAGCCTTTTCTATCTCCAATTCATATAGTCCAGATTGGCCCTTGTTTTTTTGATCCTCTTATTTTGTTTGTTTTAGATTTCAAGCATCTTCAGGTATTAGGCAAAAGTTGAGGTCCTCTATATAGGAAATAAATGAGCTACTTTAAAAACAATACTAACATTTTAACCTTTATTTAAAAAATAGCAGAAGAGCCTCCCTACATTCATGCATTACCCGTGAAGTTAAGGGGGAAGCAGATTAAGAAGCTGGAAAACATAAGAAATGAATCTTCCAATTCCTACAAACAACATGTTTTATCACTTTGAATATTTATTTATTGGCTGTATAGTTCATTCATACCAATAATTCAGATTTTTGTATTGCTTATGTTGGGATCGCATTGCATTTTGGGCTTTCATTTTCTGCTTCCATGGGTCCTGGGTGGCTAGTCTGACTTTCTTTGGATTCTAGTAGCTCCTGGTCTCTTCCTTTCAGGCTACACAGCTGTAGCCAAAGGACTCCTCGAATTCTTTCCTTTCCAGCGTGGTTTGTGGGACTTCGTTACATCTGTATCAAGCTTTCTCCATACTATACTTTTCTATATTTGTGTTTCTGTCTTTCCCTCTGCCTGTTTCCTTCTCCATGTACCTCTTACAGGAAGACTAAAATTACCAGCTAGGGTCCTGTCCAGAACTGCCTCCTGCCTCCCAGGACCCTCCCAATGGCTGATTTGGGACGTAAGCAACAATCACCAATCCACTCTCAGGAAGACAGGTGAGGGGAGTAGCCAGAGGGTGAAGCAATGGGTACGAAAGCCCTCCCAGGTAACCCGAAAGGATATAGAACATTGCAAATGAACAGAGCGTACAACTGTCAACACAAGCCTGCTTGATTTAATCTATGTTCATCATTGATGTAAGCTCTTGCCCTGCAGTTGGGTAGTGGCTCCTGATGTTACTTCTATTTTCCCAAGATTCTGAGTAGGACTTCTACACTCTTTATTTCATGGCACAGGTGAAGCATACACATTTTCTCCAAAGCACATAGACACGCCTCCACTCGTAATTACATCCTCTACCCTACATTTTGCAACTTTTTATTTTACTGTCCCCAGGAATGTACTATTTGGGGTTGACATTGGGAGTAAGTCATAGGAGATACAAGAGATTTTTCCCTACATTTTTATGTGGAAATCAAAAAACAGTTTTTATAACACTTTCAGTGGTTTTGGAGTGGAGTCATGGAAGAGTGAAACATTTAATCAGAAACCTCTTCCAGGCGACCTAAAAGCCTGGATACAACATTGCAGATGAAGAGAATTTTCTTTTTGCTTTCATTAGAAAATTTTCAATAACTTGATCATTGCTTCCATTCCGAACCTGTATCTTTCTTCCTCCGATATATCATTTTTAGTTGTAATCTCTTCTCTGTCTTCCAAATTATGAATTGCCCTTCTTACTATTTTCTTCTGTCTTGATGAATTTCTCAACAGAACTCACTCTGTTTGTTGCAGTTGACAGTAAATATTCCAACATCTTCCGCATTCTGTAAACTCCTCTCAGATCTTTTCTCAGACTTTTTCTCTTCAACCCCTCATTACTTCACTTCTGTCGTATCTACATCTTATTTTTGTAGCTTTTCTTTTTTCTGAGACAGGGTTTCACTCTGCGGTGTGCTCCAGGCTGTTCCTGAAATCACTGTGCAGCTGAGGCTGGCCTCAAACTTAGAGCAATCCTCCTGCCTCAGCTTCCCACTGCTGGAATTACGCGCCCAGTTTGGGTAGTGTGGTGAAATCAAACCCAGGGCCTTGTGCTTACTAGGCAGACTAACTGCTGAGCTATAACCCCAGCCCCTATTGTATGGATTTTTTAAAAATCTTATAAACTGTTTGATTATTTATTTATTTACTTATTTATTGTGAGAATGGAAAATGATCTCAGTGCCTTCATTCTAAGCTAAGTCCCAGTGCAACACACACACACTCACACACACACACACACACACACACACACACACCTACCCACCCACCCACCCACCCCCCGCCTCAGCTTTCAAGGAGAATCCCACTAGAGCTACCTTTCCTGCTGTCTTTTATCTGGGTAATTCTTTGCTATATCCTCTGCTCCAGTTTTATAAATGTTTCCTGTTCATGAATTCGTGGACCACTTTTTAAAATTTCTTTTTATTACTTATTGACTAACAATTTATGTAACTATGTTGCTTTCTTTTATTGTGTTATTTTCTTTTAAAACTTCTAACATTTTATGGCTGCTGCTGTTGATATTTCTTGTCTATTTTTTTTTTCAAAAGGAAAATTGTCTGTGTCTTGCTTCCTTTGTGTTGACAGGACACAATACCCAACATTCCTACCTGAAGGAAAGAAAGGTTTATTTTGGTTCACAGTTCAGAGGTTTCAGTCTGTTTCATGGTTGACAACAATGTCAGAAAGATCCAGGGGAGAGCAGCTGCTCACAGCATCGCAAGAGAAGGAAATCAGGGTAGGGGAGACTAATTCACCCCAGGGAACATGCCCAGAAATACCGAGTACTCCAAGTAACGTGCCACATTCTACCAGGTCACACCTCCAAAAGGCACTCAAAATCCATAGATAACCACAGCATCCAAACCCACGAGGCTGGTAGAAGGCATTCCTGACCCAAAACAGTTTACAATATTGCCACCGGCTTCTAAAAGGTTCAGGTTCACTTCCTAAAGCAAAATTCATTTAGTTCATCTCTTAAGAGTAGCCAAAGTCATAACAGCTCCAGCAGTGCTAAAATGTTCAAAGTCACCTCTGAGACACAAAGCAAACTCTTAGCTGTCAGTTTCTGTGAGGGGGGGGAAACACTTCCAGCATTGGCACAGGGTAAACCTTTACTTTCCAAAAGAGTTGGTGAAGGAAGAGGCTAGAAGGGAATTAGACCAAAGCAGGTATGTAAAACAGCAGGATTAACATTAAATGATGTAGCTCCGTGTCCAGCACCCAAGGTAAACTGTGCTGAGATATGAGCCACACACACACACACACACACACACACACACACACACACACCCTGTAATGCTTTCTCTAGCTGCAACCTCTATGGCGTCTTTATTGGGCTGGCTCCACTCACAGCCTGTGGACTTCCTGTGCAGATGATTCATGTCTGTGGCCTCTGCAAATTTCTAGCATCTCCACTGCACTTTTGGCTTCTCTGGAACCATTTCACGCACTGTCCTCCTCGGAGCACACTACCCAACCACCAAAACTTTCTTGTGAAATCTGGTTGGAAGCCAGATTTCACAACTCTTGCATTCTGCATGCCTGGCAAGCCCACAACACATAAATGACACCAAGGTCTGCAACCAGTTTGGGTGATAGTCTGGCCACCTTGGACCATAGGCTTGGAGGTCCCTAACTTCTTAAATGACTGAACTTCTTGAGGGTTAACTTTCCTAGGCTGTGTTTCAGGATTCTGTAGGTCTCACTTTCAAACCAAAGCCTTTTGCCATTGAATCCTTACATTTGTAAAGGTAGAATCCTGCTGCTTCCTGAGATGTCCTCAAACCATCTTTCTATAGTACTGATTCCAAGCATGTAACGTCTTTTGAATATTAATATCTTCAGCAACTGCATTCTCTTTGCCCCAACTTTACAGTCTCATTCTGGCAAAACTGCAAACATTTTATATATTTTTTTTTCCTTTGCCATTTTTTCCCACTTTGGACTCTAGTGGTGACTCAAAGCAGCAAACAGATCCCACGTGAAAGCCTGAACATCAGGGTGCCTTGGAATTTCCTTCACCAGAATAAGTAGTCCACCACTCAATCTCTGATTCGGGCAAAATCTCAGGTTTGGAGCAAAATGACAACATGCTTTTTTGCCCAAGTATCAGATGCATGGTTTCTAGACCTATTGTTTATAGAGTTCTCCTCCTCATCTGAAATTTCTTGAGCCTGGTCTCCTCAACACGTGCTTCTGTTGGTATTATGGCTTCCTGAGTTTTGACCAGAATCTTTCAACTAATTAAGCTCACGTCATTCTAAGGTTTCTCTGGCCAGCACCTTTACATCTTTCCAAATGCCTCATGCAAACTGGTTTCAAAAGCTTCTATACCAAATGTGTCAGTAAATTCACAGCAATGACCCATTTTTGTGGCACCAATTTCTGTCTTAGAATTGTCTTATTGCTAGAACACAATACCTGACATGCACAACTTCAGGAAATAAAGGTTTATTTTAGCTTGCATTTCAAAGGCCTCTGTCTATTTCATGGTAAGTCAACAGTAATCTGGTGGAGAACAGCTACGGATGCCATCTCAAGAGGTCAGGGCACAGGAGAGGCTGGGACAAAAATATATCCTTCCAGGCCAGGCCACGTTCCTAGTAATAGGTCACACCCTGCCAGGCCCTCACTCTCAACAGCATTCAATATCTGTAACTAATCCACAATATCCGAATACCAAACATGAGACTTTTGAGAGACATTCCAGATCCAAACAGTAAATTTGACCATATTCAAAATTCAGCAACTGGAGGAAATAACATTTGTGTCTGGCCCTACTCTCTTTCCACTGGGAGCTGATCAAATCCTGTTCCTAGATTTAGAGCCATGCCTAACCCACTTGTCGTGTCTGACCTCGTCACTTTCAAAAGCTCTGCTGGACTTCAATGGAGACTTTCTGGCAGTTACAGTCTCCACGCTGAGGCTACACCTGGAGAAACAACTTTGATAATATCAGACATCCTAATATTGAAAGGGTATGATGTAAGAGAAAAAGCAGGGCAATGCAGAACTATTCCTATAATAGAAATAAAATTTTTTCTTTAAATTACTTGGAAGAACATGGGAAAAGAGTAAGTTGCCCTTTTTAAGTTCTTTGTATGGGAAAGATTTCAAAATAGAGCAAAGGTGTATAATTTTTAAATTTTATAACAACAAACGACACATTCCCATTAATAGTCCTCAAAATACTCCTTCTCACTTTGAACACACATGTTCTGCTCTTCTTGCTGTTTCTGAAACATGTCTGAAGTCTTCTTTTCTGGGTGTCTTTAGTTGAGCTGTTATCGGTGGTTTGATATTGTGTAAATTGATTTAATATATTTACATTTTACGGTTATTTCAACTTTGGGGAGAAGCCAGAAGTTTCATGGTGCCAGATCCAATAAATAAGGTAGATGAAGACACAACATATGTTTTTATGAGCCCACACTTTCTATTGTATGTCACCCGGCAGTGGCAGTCACTCTAATTTTGGTTACAACTTCTAAAGATACTCGCAGAGATTTCTAGAACTGCTTCAAAAACTAGCAAAAAATTATAATGATGTTCAAAAAAGAGACATAGTCCAAGGGTAATTAATGGCAATGTCCCTTCGCAGTAATATTTTTGTTTAATCAGACAGTACATTTTTATCAGCCTTCATAGAGACGTGAAAAATAGATAGATCACATATTGTTTTTCTCCAAAGACGTTCATCACTTAAAGTTAGTATGATTCCTCTGAAGTTGTAGGCATTTGGTTATCAAAGTCTGATGTGTAGTTTTATTTCTTTATTTTAGTTTTAAGACAAAATCTGAAGGTGCTTTAACCAAAAAAAAAAAAATCAACTTCTGTTTACTGTAAATTTTAGGAGAAATTTAAATTGTAAAACAATGTACTTGTGCTGTATAAGTAAAAATGTATGTCTGAAGAGATAAACATGCATACACATATCTTTGATGACTCTTTATAATCATCTGCTCAAAAATAACAAATTTGTGTGTGTGTGTGTGTGTGTGTGTGTGTGTGTGTGTGTGTGTGTGTACAGTATCTTCACCCTATCAATTGTTTTTATTTAAATTGTACTTGTTTCCTTAAATTGTTGTTGCTTAGCACAACAGACTTTGAAAATGGTCTAGGGCATGCTCTCCTGATTTGAACAAGTGATTTGTTTTTTGAGTTTCATGCTGTAGGTAAATACATAGCTCACCAAAGGTGTTGTTACATAGTTGTGTAGCTTTGGTTTTTTATACATAAATACAATTAGATAATATCTTAAATACTGCATGACATTTGTACTGAATAATCTGAAGCTACATATTTCTCATTTTGTTTTCTCCAGCAATTAACTGAATAATGTTAGGGAGATAGCTTAATATACAAATTTCTCAACTTCCTTCTCTGGAAAATAAAAATCTGTTCAGAAATTATTCTTCAAAACTATGATTACACAAGACATGAAGTAAAAATTGGTCAATGATTTCAAGTTGGATATATGGCTAGAAACAAATTAGTCAACAGTATTTGTTAATGCACAGGAAAGAACTATCAAGACGGGTATAGAAATCAGCTGCCATGGCACATGGCAGCGGAAGAGATCAGGTTCAACTCTAAGTACCTCATGGGCAAGTGAAAATTTGTAGCCAAGAAACTGTGTGGAGTCTGTGGGTGAGAAGCTACGAGGAGAAAATATTGCAGATATTTGGAATTTTTGCTAAACAGACTGTGTTCTGGGTGAATACAACCTCAAGGGTTCAGATATCACCTAAGGTATGGATGCCAGAAGAGGGAAAAAAAATGGTTCAGCTACATAGAGAATGGAAAGTGGAGATTGCCACATGACCTTAAAGAGGTTCTTTACTAAAACTAGATTTCATAAGGATGTGCACAGGTGGTCCTACCAGACGACTGAAGAACCTGGCTGAAGTTTGGTCAAGACACAAATCTTCATCAGTATAGACCCAACAACACTGAATGAAGACATATCCAAAAGGCATTATTTCAATGCGCTGTTGAATGTGTGTTTTCCCAATTTTTTACTCTGTAATTTTTTCCACATCCCATACCTAATGGTAGTCCTTGGCCGTGAGAAGGCACTAACTCAGAATTTGCAACACAAATAAATGAAGAAAGCATTAGAAACATAAATATAGTTTAGTCTTTGATCTACTTGTTCTTGCACTGGCCTTAATTCACAGTCTGAGGTAGGATAGTTTAGGAGAACATGTCCAAATGATAGTTTATAAAAATCATGTAAATTTTGGTAGTTACAAACAAATTTAAGTCTGGAGAAACAATAGGACCAAGATATTAAGGCCAATTTCTTGTTTCATTTTTTAGAATAATTTCACTTCTATTTTAATTTCATCCTTAAAATACCATTAAAATACCTTATTGAAAATAAATATACTTAGCTGTTTCTTAATATAATTTACATAACATACGTAAGTATAGGTTTCTTTTATGCTATAAAAATTTCATAAAGTTGGATAATATCAGAATTATTTTTATGATATTATACACTGAGGCCTTTGAGGCTACATTTAGAAATGTTTGATATGAATATATTTATTTAAATGTAAATGGTATGAATATATTTTTAAATGTAAATGTAGTATCACTATGATACTGGAGAATTTACACCAGTCTCCCAAATCCCTTAATTTCTTAACAGATTTGCACTTGTTACATACATAAAGAGTTACATTTGGTATGAGCATTTCATTCAAAAAATTTGAAAAGTAAATAACGATTAAAAATAAATAAACCAAATAAATATTTGAAACCAATGAATCTTGGAGGCAGAATACTAAGTTTCTAAGCTCTGAGCCTCTTTTTCACAGTTATTTATCCTCTCTAAATCTCAATTTCCTTGTTTGCAATAGGGAATAAAGTTAAGAGTTGCCTCAGAGTTTTGCTAGGCTGAATGAGAAAATGTAAGTAAAAATCATAGTTCCTATTAATTATGTCTTTGTGCACTTATTTCTTGCCAGGCAGTCTTTTGTGTTTATTTAATAATGCTCATAGCCTCTTTAAGTGGGTATTAGTTTGATAATCTTCAATTTGTACATGAAAATTTTCAAGCACAAAGTGTAACAAAATATATCCAAGTCAGGATTAGGACACGGGCAATTTTAGAGAACACTTGCTGAGCCTACCACGAGTAATGAGAATAAAATGGAAAATATAGATGACTAATTAGGTGGGAAAGGAGAGGAAAAATTATCAAGGATTATTGTTGGGTTTATATCTGGTGGAAATAAATAGGTAGACTATTGCATGTGTCTTAAAAGCTACCTATGAGCAAAAGCTATAGTATGTTGGAGAGAGAAACAACTGTTTGTACAAATTGTAAAACTTTTTCCAGAAGAAATTGACATTTCTGTAGGTCTTGAATGGTCACCAGAAACTTCCCTGGCAGAGGATAGCAGGGAAAGTGAGTGAAAAATCAATTGGGTAGTACCAAGAACCATAATGCAAACTACCAATTTCCTACGCAATTCTAATTTTCTGTCTTGTCTGGCTATTTGTGACTTTTGCTAAAATGGGGTTTAACCGTCTTGAATTCAAACAGTGAACGATTCCAGGGATACCAAGCCCAACGTTACGCATTCCATATGTTCAATTTCACCACAATTGAGCAGCTTTATGGCTTGGCTCCCTTGAGAGTCTTCAAATAGCAATTTAATTAGGAAAGCATTAGAAAAACGTATCCTGAAATAACAAAAGCAGGACTAGCCACAGGAAGACATTACCCCGCTGAGAACTTGGGGGATTCATTGCAGGTACTATTAAGTCAATGGCCAAGTGAGGTTGCCTCTGTGGGCAGGAGTTTAGCAACACAGCAAAATACATTGTCATATGGAAACTTATGATAAACACTTTAAAAATCAGTTCCATCTGTTAAAAGAGAGTTTTTATTAATTTTTGCCTTATCTACAAGAATATAAGAAGGAATTGTATACACTAGAGTAAGACAGTGAAGAGTGTCTGGAAATGATGATTGCTCCATCTGTAATCAGAGGTACTTTGTTATAATTAAGAATTTGCATCAAATTAAGTCATCAGTATTTATAATAAATATTTATAAATATGATCTAACTTTTGATTGGCAAGAGATTTATACAATTATTGATGATTTGGTCTTATTTCATTACCATTGATATGAGTTCCTAAGTTTATGATCACTTTGTAGCCAAATATTTATTATCAAACTGTTGTGAAATGCATATATGCATGAGGCTGTAATGACTACCTATTACAGCATCACAGGTAAGCTCAGTTTGGGGAATAATTGATTTTCATATAACAGGAAAAATACAAAATATTTAATTGTTTAAATCACATATATGGTATATTCACTTATATGATGTAACTTACTTGTAGAGTGTATTGTTGTTTAATCCTAGTTCTAAATAGTCCAGACTATGAGTTTTGATTTTGGGCTTGTGATTGTCTAAGGCATAGCTTATGATGAGATGAAAAGGTTTCTTACTCACTGACCCATCAATAAATTTCAAACTTGGTAGAGAGCTAATAGAGTATGAGGTAAGGATTTATAGGTGAATGAGCATTTTTTAAAAAGTACATAAAAAGAAACAGAGAGGGGGAATTAACACATTTTTACACACACGTGCCCCTTCCATCATTCACTACACATGTTGAACCAGAGTATAATCTATACATACAGGGGGCTGGAGGAACGGCACAACGGTTAAAGCTCTTGCCTTGCAAGCACAACGCCCTAAATTCAATTCCCAAGCACTACAGAAAGTAGGCCTGGTGGCACATGCCTGTAATCCCAGAATTTGGGAGACTAAGGCAGTAGTATTGGCGTGAATCCAAGGCAAGCCTGAGCTCCATAGTGAGATCAGGACAAGCCTGGGACACAGAGCAAGACCCTGTCTCAATAAATAAATAAATAAATAAATAAATAAATAAATAAATAAATGGGACACAGAGCAAGACCCTGTCTCAATAAATAAATAAATAAATAAATAAAAGGTTATTGATACATACAATGTCCCATTATAAAATTCACAAATTACATAACTTAATAGGAACAATTGCTTAGCTGGATTTCTATCTGTCTTTCTGAAAATAACACATCAAAATTTTAATAGGGTATCTTATGAATTACAGTGAGATCAAAAATTTTTATTGTCTATCATTACTTGTGCTCCAAAATTACATGTGTTTTTACAATACACATATTTTAGGATGACAACAATTATTTAAGAAGCCAGTGTTTCTTCTTAATTTTTACACAGGCACTTAAAAGTTTTCAATTTGAAAAAAATGTGTATTGTGTCTGTTTCAAAAATCATAGATCACTGTTAAAGTTCAGTGGTGGCTTTCAGTCTGGAATGTGAAATATAAGAGGTGCTATCAATAGTAATGATCCCATTTTTTATAGTTGAGTGAGTTTTAAAACACATTTTGTTTATTAACTTTTGAATCTATGTCAATGAACTATGAATAAAAACACTTCCAAAGCAGAGATACATAAGCAGTGATGTGGTAATGTAACATGGGTTATGTAAGAACGAAATCAAAATACACAACATCAATCAGAGTCTTTAGTTCAGGAGGATTCTTGAGTTCAACATTAAGTGAGCAAACATTCTGCTAGGTTTCACTGGAGTCATTTTATTTGTGGCCCATGTTGGTAGCAATTGATGACTCTTCTACTCCAATTTTTAGATAAGTAAAATATCATCCTGAATTTTTTTCAATGGAAAACTAGAGTAGCAATCCATCAATCTATGCAAAACTTTAGTGATTATGACAGTGAGCAAAGCCTGGGTACAAAACATTGCTTAGACCTGCCTTATAAATTGAAACATGCTATTTTTTTTAACTCTTTTGGTGCCTAGATTGCACTGCTACATCCTTTGACTGTTGAGTGACTGACTGAAGAATTGATTGATTGTACCACAGTCTAGCTTAGTTAACTTGGGAAATTTCCCAAACTGGGTTCAAACTTGCGAAACTCGTGCCTCAGCCTCCCAGAGTAAGTGTGGATGGCAGCCGTGTCCCCCTACAACAGGCTGGTGATTGCTTTATTTCACTCAACAGCTTGCACAAACACACATACTATCTGACACAACCTGGGTTCCTTCTGACTATGCGTCGATGGAGACGGATTTAGTGCTGAGCTTCCGCCTTCCCTACACAGTCTTCAGCTGTTGCTTTTTCACTGGGCAACAGTCACTAAAATATTGCTAAAAAGTCCATAATGATACTGAATTTCACAAACTTCTACAGCTTACTACCAGCTGGCCAGACCCACACACAGCCAGACTGAAATTACAGGCTGAATGCTCCTGACTTGGTTGGAATGAGAGAAGTGTGTGCAAGCATCGTGGAGAAAGAACAGGGGAATTCTGGAGGTCCAGCACTAACCAACCTGCCACAGTGACTCCAGTAAGATTATTAGAAAGCCGTGTGAAGGTATCAGGACAAGGAAGAAAATTGACAAGTCTCTGGGACAGTCTCTTGCACATTGACCACCATGAGACATTGAAGTTACTAAGACCTACAGACCTCGTTTAGACCTCAGAGTCTCCATTTCCCTATACATAAACACATTTGCATGTTTTTGTTTCTTATCCAAATTGTAGGTACAGCAATATTACAGCACCACAAGCCAAGGATGGCAGAAAATGTTGGGTTTTTTACAACTTGCAGTAAAACCCTTCCATTATGTTGGTGGTGTAATAGGTCAAGGATCATAAATGTGAAGACAGGCTTCTGTAAAACAAATATATATTTTGTATACACAAAACTTATTCAGTGACCTGGAGCCTAACCCAACCAACAGGAGAGTGAGATTGCTTACATTAAGATGGAGCTTTCTGATTTTTCTTAGAGAAATCCTTAGAGATTTTACCTTAGCCCTCTTGATTTTGTTTACTTGGACGAGGTTGTAAGAAAAAAAAAATGACCCTCTATGAGATATTCCCAGTTATTGTGTAGGACCAGACACATAATGGGTGAGTCACAGAAGGATACATCAGAATCAGTTCCTTTACCAAAAATTATTGGAATGTTAAATAAATTCAGTAGCAGAGGCTCCAAAAAAGAATGTCTTATCTCACATCATAAAACTGCAGTCTTGCCCTATGTTATATTCATACATTTTCCTACAAGATGGAAAGGGAAAGAAAAGATAAAAGGAAATAGAAATTTAAAATGAGCGTTTTTATTATACTTCTGTGTAAAATGCATAATTTAAACTTGGGGTTTAAAAAGTAGAAAAGAGTACATGATACTTTTAGTCATGACAATAGAACATCAAAATAAATGACTGCCCAAAAATAGAATCACTGAAAAATCCTCACCAAAGAAAACAGCAAATTATTTTGATAATCAAAAGACTCAAGTATTGATATCTCAGAAAGATAAGTCAAGGGTTTTAGAAAGGCCAAAGAGATGCTTCCATTTTATGCCCATAAAATTAAAAATTATTCCTGACCTTGAAAGCTCCAAAAATCTGTGGATTCAATTGTATGGCAAAGTAACCTTGTTAGCTGCTTGAGAGAGTCAGGTCAGAATTTTTACTAACCCACTATTAACTTGCGCTATTACCATGACAACTTAGTGCTGGTTAAAAGGGCTCAAAAGACCTGTTGGCAGAAAATTAAGATAATGAGTTCTTCCTTTTCCGTGTTGAAGTAGTTTCTAATCTGTTCTCTCAACTGCGACCACTCAATCATCATGTAGTTTTAAATAGATTGGTTGTCTCATTCAGTAGCAAAATGGGAGTTCAAAGAAACTATTCTTGTTCAGACCATTAACAACAATAAATCCGCTGCAACAGCAGGGCCTTCATATAGATTCTTTTTGTAGAGAATCACAAAGCATTTCATATTCTTTGGAAAAACAGAAGCAAAAGATTTGTTCTGGAGTAGCTAAGAAGAGTACATTATTAGCATATTGTTCAACATAATTGTCTCCTATAAACATCCTTAGTAGCTATTTACCACATCATTTAGTGCCTTAGTTTTTAAACATGTAAAGTTATTTTCAGTATCAACTTTACTCAATGTTTCCTTACATTAAATTTAACTAAATATTTTTTGTCAATATATAGTGCTTTGTTCATCCTCCTCTTTGAGAATTTTGGATACGATCTGTGTCTTTTTAATGCACAAATCTCATTTCTATTTCTAACATCTTCCTTTTTTCCATCTAACTTAACTGCTTAAAGATGGCCAAAGTGGTCAGTAATCTCATAGAACTACGGTCTGCGCTGTAATCTCTACCTTCCTTCAGTAGACTCGCTTCCCACTAGATTTATTGATTTTTTTTCGTTTCACCGCACAAAAGTTTTGGTCCTAAACATCAGCTTTTCCCATACCAGTTACCAATAGTGAGCTTTATTCTGCATTTGCTTAACATCTGCTTCCACCTGTCTTGAAAGCTGTCTTAATAGCTGGGCCAGTGCATAAACCCATTAAGAATAAGTGCACTGATTCTCAGCCACTCCAGCTGTGTTCTGTTTGAGGTCATTTGTTTTAAGAACAGCTCTCAAGAAGTAACTGAAAACACCCAAACTCCTTTATAGGTTTAAAGTAAATGATTATAATTTAATGTTTTACAGATCATCGATGGTTTAATGAAGTCATCACATTTAAAGAAAACTGTTGGCTTTCTTTGGAATATCAGCTTCTGAGTGCTGTCACCTGTTTTTGTATGGAATTATGTTTCTGTAAATGTATATCCAAAAATAAATCATCCTTCACAACTATTAGTTCTTTCACATACACTGGGAGTACATAGTACTGAAACTAGTAAACTGCTGTATTTAAAGGAAAGCAGTTTTTTAAGAACGTTAAGTTCAAGCTGGACAAAAGACTTGCATTGAAAATGTATAGAGCACGAACTAATGCTGGAATAGGTCTATACGTGTTGCAGCTTCAGGATCATGATAGCAGCTTCTGAGCATCAGGTATTTTTGCAGGTGACTTACTGCCTCTTCTTCTCATGCTTCTATTGCTGTGGATTATAGGTCAGGTAATAATGATAGACTCTGTCTCTGCTATGCATATTTCATTCCTTAGATTATTTCTTTCCTTAGAATTTCCTTGAGTTTATTCAGATTTCAATATTTATATATCCATATTTATCTCAGATCAGCTATTTTGTGACCCTTCTCAATGAACAGCCTTCTGCTGGTTACCTAATCTCCTTTACTTTTCAGTGAAGGAGAAATAGACTACAATACTCTATGTAGTCTAATGACTTGATAATGGCTAGCATATATTACAAATCAAGATTAATATCTATGTGCCCATTCCCAATAAAAATAAAATCAAAATAATATAATGTGAGACTGACAAATCATTGGCAGACTTACTAATCAGTTTAATACTTCAACTGTATTCTGCCCTTAACATTAAAAGGCAGAGTCCAAAATGTTTTACTTATGTTACTTAAATGATAAGTCTTTATAGTCAAGATGTTCAGTCTTGCTGACCAAGGGTGAGGGTCAAATGAGGTCTTTGTCTTCCTGTGTCTCAGTCTGCAAGGATGTTCTGATCCAAAGTATCTATCTAAATAAACCTAAAATTGATATAGCAAAAGGTTCCACTAAATCAATACTGTATCACCATCAATAAAATATGCCTCTGTATTGCTTACCTAAGTTAAATCATTACTTAACAGTACAATTAATAAGAGTGACAAGGTGGATCAAGGCTGAAATTTTCCTTGAGAACTGTGGTAGAAAATAGAAAGTGAATACGTGGAATACAGAAACTCAAAACAGAATTCCAACCCAGATGAGCAGAGAGCAGACCCACTTAAGCAACAGAAACCAAGGTAAAAAGAAACAAGGTGTAGGTCTTCAGAGTCCTGTAGGTCATAGAGAGCTATTCAAGTGAGAAAGAAACACAAGAACTAACAAATAACACAAATAGAATGGAAAGAAAAAAGAGAAGACAGAAAAAAAAACGTTCTATAAACCTACAAACATCGAAGTGAATTCGAAGTCTGAAATGATTTTCTTGTGTTACTTGAATGGGCAGTCTTTATATTCAAGACCTTCAATTTTGCTGACCGAGATTTTGAGGAGGTGTCGGGGGTGGGGGGTCAGTTCTTTCTCTTCTTACGTCTCAGCTGCAAAGATATTCTGCTACAAAGTATCTCTCCCAGCTCCGAAGTGTCATTTCCAGGTGGGCTAAGTGAAGGCAAGTCGGTCCTATGTCCAAAGGTGCCTATACTGCTCTGCTGTGAACACATCATACCCACATGGGGTTGGCTCTTCTCCCACTTGTGCCATAGAGGCAGAGGAAAGGGACCTCTGCTTCCTTTGAAATCTGCTCTCCTTGAGCCCAAATATTTCAAAGGATCATATTTAACACCCCCTGACCCCCCCCCCCCCCATACACACACTCCCTGCTGCTGGCACTCTTCCCTTCTGTCACCAGTAAGGTAGATCCCCAAATTCCCTGGAGTGTGAATTGTCCATAGTCTATTTCCTGGGAGAGCTCAGAATGTGCTTCTAAATTTCCTCCCAGGGCCCGTCTAGAAGATGACTCTCTACAGTTCCAGGATTGTGCTTTCAGTCCACAGTCCTTAAGCTCTGAGGCCTTGCAGCTGTGGGGATCTCTCTGAATGATTCAGCATTCCAGAACATGGCGGTCACAGAACTTATCTGTCTGTTACAGGCAACTACAAGATTGTCTTCCATCTTCTAGGTTGCTGCCTTGACTGTAATTCTCTCACACAGTATTTGCCACTTGTAATGCAATGATCCAACGGCTGGTGGGCACAGCTACCCAATGGGACCCCAAGCCCTGCCTGCCTGGCCCGGCCTCGCCCCAGGCCCTTCTCTTGTCTCAGAAGTCATGCTGATGTGGCTAGCTCTCTTTACCGGTTTTCCATAAGTCCTATGGTCGCCATTCAGGACTAATTGTTTCTCTGCCTTTCTAAGCTAAACCTTGAAGAAATTTACAAAATCTTTGTCTTCTAGCACCTTTCGTGCACAGCCACTGAATCTTGCGCTGTCACCATCTCGACTCCTATTTTTTTTCTCTTACTAATAGCATAATCTCACAGAGTCGTTACGTGAAAACTGTAAATGAAAATTAAATTGCCCATAATGGGAAATGAACATATAAAAAGATAAATCAGCTAGCTATGTATCCTAGGTAATAAAGGACATACATTTTAATATGTGTCTAGGTGAATGTCCCTAACTTACCACAGGTTGCTTTTACAACTCTGGAGTAAGGAAACTAACGTTAAAGAACAGGGATAGAAACCTATGGTTAGTAACACTACAAGTTGAGTGGGAAGACAGAGGAATCTGGAAAAAAGAAACCCCCAATTTACTAGAGCTGGAACGATCTGTAAGTTTTCCATGAAATCACCATGATGAGAAAAACTTTTTAAGATAGAGGAAGGATTAATATATTTTAGTGTTAGCAAAGTCAAGGGAAAGATAAAAAATCTAAGGTACTTTGGAATTATTTATTAGGCAGTCATTAGTCTGTGGAGAGCAATGAATGAAGGAAAGTCAGGTACCAAAAAATAGGGGCTTGAGAAAATTATTTTGTAGACCATCTTCTCTTTCCAGCAACTTTAAAGAAGAGAAAGGATGGCAGCAGGATTCTTGGTTGAAGATGAACTTCAAAGACAGAGAAGAGCTGTGAAGCAGATTTTCACAGAAGATTGTGTGAGCTGCGGATTCTTACAGACATTTGTATTAGCCTCCTGTGACTACTGTAATACATATCACAAAGTTAGTGGTTCAAAGCAACAGAAATGTATTCTTTCACAGTTCTGAAGAACTAAGTACGAAATGAGTGCCAGTAAGCTGAAACACAGGCGCCCACAGGGCCACATTCCCCCTGGCATTCCGTGAGGATAATCCTTTTCATGCCTCTGAGCTTCTGGTGGGTTTCAGCCCTGCTCGCTTGTGACTGCATCAGTCACACAGAGGTAGGGTAGTTACACTGCCTCCTGTGCATATCCTCTGTCTTTCTGTCTGTCTCTCCCTTATATCTCTCTATCCTTCTCTCTATCTCTGTCTCTCTTTCTGTTTCTCCCAGTTTCTTTGTATGTGTGTATACAATCTTTTCTTTTGCCTTACTCTGAGGAGACATAGGTGACTGCATTTAAAAATGACCTCTCCTTTTCAAGGTATTTAATGGTAAATAGAAAGATTCTTTTTGGGATGTATAAGGTTTAAGAGATCCTAAGATATAAATATCTTTTGCAGGAAGAGAGATGCATTTTTAAGCTCATCATAGCAGTACATATTTTTTTATATTATGCCTTCAACTACATGTGAAATTATAAGCCCTGGTTACTATACGAGAATTACAGTAATTCCTCTTATTTTACTTTTTTTTCTCAATAGTCATTCCTGTTTCCTCTAATGTGAAGACAAAAGAAGTAAAGATAACATTTTCATCTTTGTCTTTGGTTAGGAGAAAATAAACATGATTAACTATGTCATACCTGATAAGAAGCCGCCCCCACTTTGGTTCTGATCCCAGACACTGACTTGGGCTTCGTCTGAACCAAATTCCAGTGGTACTTCTGCCAACTCCCTTCAACCTGCCCACTTTCCAGACATCTTTCCGTGATGTGAGGACTTGGCCAGCAAGATGAAGAAGTTTGTGGTACCATGATAGGAAAATACTGTAGATTCTTAAGAATGATTTCACGCTCCCATGTTGAGAAAAGAGGTAGGCAAATGAGAAAGAATCTGACATTGAGTCAATTTGACTCAAAATGTTTTAACAGAATAAGAGTTGAAGTTTGTGGTTTAGAAACATATGATGATATGATAATGTTACTGCCAATGAACATGTCTTACTTCTTTTTCTGAAGATTGCTTCGTTAAATACTTGAATTCATAGACTTTGTAATTTTAGCTTTAGACTTCCACAGTAAATACTTTCTGTTTTGATTTTAAATATTCTGGATGATACTGTTTATACTGGAAACCACTTTTTTAAATGTAGGTCTATCTGACCTTATACATTTGCATATTTTGAGAGCTTACCCAACTTGAGAAATATAGAACAAAGTGTGTATGCGTGAACACATATATGTGAACATGAACACATGACAACAGAAGAGATAAGGCAATTACAATGCTCAAAGAAATCTTTAAAAATTGTCTTTTATATGTCGTACTAACAGCCTAAAGATGATGTCACAAAAAGTCATATATTGTCCAAATAGAAAGCCAAATATATAAATAATAATGTAAAATTCAAATATCTTCAAAAGAAGGTGGTCTTGTTATTTCCAGGAATGAAATCAAGCAACTGAGTCCCCAAATTCTATGTCTCTAATGTGTTACAGAATTTGGAATTCGTATATTTACAAAAGAAAAATAATAAACAAATAGAGACACTAAAAGCTAAACTCAAAGTTTAAGGTTAAAATGAAGCAGGAAGTGAAAAACCTAGAATTTTTACATGTACACTCTCTTCTTGTATTGGAATGAAAAATTTGAACCGTTCGTACAATCTGCTACACAGTCTGATTATGATCTAGATTGTGGCTGTAGAAATAACTGTTCTAGTCTGTGTAACTGAAGTATTATGTCTATTGGAGAGTGCTTGTTTTAGACTCTGTTGCCTTTAAAACAGTAATTTTAAAAAATCACCACAAAGACTGTCCCTAATGGCAAAACATCAGATAGTGCTGACCAAGCAGAACAGAAAGGGCTGGGGAAGTTTGGAAACTGCAAGTGAAATTCAGAAGGATTTGCCTTTGTTGTGTCAGTTGGCTGATGTTGCAAATCACATTTAATGCTGACAACTGTTGAAAATAATGATAAATGGAGACCAAAAATAAACAGGTAAATGAGCCAAACAAGCCAGAGTCACATGGCCCCCTCATAGATAACAAAAAGTTCTGGCATGGGTTGAAATCTTTTGGATGGTAAGAGTTCAAGTGGGAATGAGAAACGTGGAAATAAATTACTTTGTGAATCTCACAAGTTTGAATCTTGAGTGTGTATTTTTCCCCATTAATGTATTATATATCTACTGCCTAAAGTCCTGGCTGAAGAGAAATTAAAATATAAGCATCTACTTTTTAAAATGAAGAATGTTTGAATTTATAAACTGTAGGCAAAAGTTCATTTGAAAGAGAGAATTTTTCAGTTGGGTTTTATAGGCAAGTTGTGTAGGTAAGCTTCCAAAGTAATTGGTAATGTTCAACATTTTTCCCACTCTATCCTGAAACTGCTTAATGGTAACTAAATATTGGTATTAAAAATCATGTAGGTTTTTGAGCCTAAAAGAGCAAAGAAGTAAGAAGAAAGATTTTAAGGGAAGCAAGAGGTCATTTCCGGTTTTAATAAGAGCAATGAAAGTTTATTTAATTAGTTCCTAGTAGTCTGTGTTTCCAGGAGCATTAGTCAAACGACAGATGTACATATACCAAATTGCTATTGTAATCAAGTATATTAAAATGGTTTTGAGAAGACAAATGCATATTTTGACTCGCTATATCAGATGTGTATGAGCTGTCTGGAAGACGTTATGTGAGCTGGTGAATCGGTCGATTCGTGTGATAGAAACTCCAGGAAGGATTCTACAACGACTCCCTCTGGCCAAAGGCAGCCTTGCCCATCTGCCCCAGGTTTGCTAACTGAATATCGTTTTTTAGAATTGTCATGAGAGTAAAGAAACAATAAATAATCTGATATCACTGTACCAGGTAAGTTAGCTTTAACCAAGAGATACTGAGAACAAGCCCAAGATGTAGCCAAGAGTGCAAAGGTGCTCACTGCTACTAATAAGTATAGATACAATTCATGTGGGTGTTTTGTTCTTGTAGCCAATAACGATTGCCAGGCATTCTAATTCTAATAATATTCTGTAACTGATCTTCATGAAAATAACTCATATGTGCTAATTACAGTTTGAACAGTTTTATTACTTCTTTAATTAGCTTTAGATCTTTTGTGTTTCTTTTTAGCTTGTATTATTTCTTTTTGCTAATGTCACTGGTAAATATGAAATAGATGTGATGTAGTACATTTTTTGATTATCCTTAATTGAGAAAGATTTCAACAGTCCACAGACTTTTGTCTTTTGCTGTAGAATATCAGTAGATAATTTAACAGTTAAGTATGTTCTTGATTTCCCACATTATCAAACATTTGCACCATGAAAACATGCTAAACGTTATCAAATATTTATCTGGACCTTTTGGTGCATCTGATCATTTTTCTCTCATCTGATATTATTGTGATGACCGATATTTATAGAGTCCTTTAAGGCTAACTTTATATTCCTGAAATTTACCTGGTTTTTTAGTTGCTCTTGATTGTGTTTTGTAATTTCCAAAATTTGTTGTTCACATATTTGAAGATATTGAACATAAGCTATACATGTTTTGTTCCTTTGGAGCTCTTTGACTATCACCATGCCTATTCTTAAGATGTTAAGTAAATCCAGCTTCTATACTGAGTAGAGGAATTTCTCTTCTACTTATCTAGAAAATTCTGTGCAGCTGTCATCTCTGATATAAATGGATTTTACTTCGTGGTTATATCCCTGTTCAACATTTGTGTCTGCTCCTTGCGTGCCTAAGTGGAATACGGGCCTCCGAAATGTTCCAATGGCCCTGAGGGACAAGACCTGTGTAGGTCCACTAAATTAACTTACTGAGAGTTCTGTCCAAATATTCAATTTCTTCTCCACAAATTTTGGGTGCTGCTTTTAAAGTAATGTTTGTCGAGGTGGTGACAACTAATTCAACAATGTATCTTAGTAATTTCCTCAATGTTTACTTTGAATGCTCAATTTGATTGGTTGTACTCAAAGGTAGAAATCTATCTGGTGAATTGAACATTTTATCATTAAGTAAGTCACAAAACTATTTCTAGCTTCAAATAGAGCGAGGGAGGGCAATCTTGACACATCCCTGTGCAGAAAGGTCAAAATGTTTAGTAAATATAACTATTAATTAGCACTTCAGTTATGAAATAATGATCATGTAGACTGAGAAAAATGGAAAAAAACACCAGAATTTCTGTGCTGTTGCAAATTGGTTGCATGGTTACCTAATAAAATAAGTGAATCTTCCCACGTGACCAAGTGAGGGAGCAAAAGTGTCAGTTACAGTCAAGTGTACGTTGCCATTTTGGACTAGATTATTAATTGTCCCCCCAAGGCCACTTTTCTGTTGTGTTACTGGGAAGGGGAGAATTTTCAGGAGGTGGGTTCCAGTGAAAGAAGTTAGCTCACAGGGGATTTGCCCTTGAAGGGACAAGTGGGATCCTGGCCCTCTCCTGCCTCTTGCTCTTTCTTTCCTGGCTTCCAAAAGATGAGCAGCTTGGCTCCAGCACGTGCCTCCTGCCCTGGCGTCCTGCCTTACCAAGCACCAGAAGCAGTGGGGCCAGGACAGTGCTCATACTGTGCATCAAAATACATAGTTCCTCCTTTCTCGTTTTTTATTGTAGATATCCTGATCCAGCAACAAAAGGTGAGAATCAAATCTAGTCTCATTGGGGAAAGGGAATGAATACACAAGTCATCTTGCAATATATAAAATGTGTACTATATACATACGATAGGGTGTAATATATACATGCTATAACCCCATATCAATTTGATTTCTTATCGAGTCAAAGGAAGTACCAGATTCATTTTCAGTTTTAAAAATAAAGCTAAATAATGGACTATGCACTCCTATATTTTCAGTTCAATGTATCTTTTTTCAGTATTTTAGGTGCTTTAATCTCTGAGAGAAAATATCCTTAAGCAGACATAGGGGAAGGAGAGGTGGAGGAAAGGAAGATTTCCCCTCGGGGCCCAGGGTACATCAGTGTACATTGGTTACCCTCCTAGTTCAAAGTCCACTTTTTCTATGACTTTTTAAGACGTTCTTGTCAGTTTCAATTTCTTAACTGCCAGGTACAATGGTGCTGCGTTTCATCTGGCTGTGCCAAGCAGAGCACTTTACTCTTACTCACCATGAAAAGATGTCAGGCAGAAAGACGTGCTTTAGGGGAAGACTTTAGACCAACTGAACACCACAGTCACCTTTTAAAAAGAATCATATTAAATTTGACATGAAATATGGCATCCTGGACCATTTCGATTGCAATTAACCTTGACAGGGTTCAATTAATTACACTTTTCACTGTGATTACTCAGAGATCATATCACATATTATAATTTTCAGGATGCTAGCAATTCAAAATTTAGCCTTCTTTTATCTCCACTTGCAGAAGCATATAATTTGACATTTATCATAAAATATTTGCCCCTCAATAAAACATTATACTTGTCTCCACAATGCTTAGAGAATGAAGATCACAACTTTCAATAAATTCATAATTATTAACTTTAAGCTCAAATCTTATTTCCTCGCCTTAGTTTCCCTCCAACTACCACACAAAGAAACATTCCCATATACCCACCTTCTTAATTCCAACTATACTCAGCTATATGCACTTGTGATAGCATTGTAACATGCCATCTGGTACATTAATATCTCCTCCCATAACTTCTACTAAAAAGAAATAAAGTCTACACAAGCCAAATATCCAGTAGCATCTTCTTTGGTTTGTTTTATGCAAGTAGATCACTTGTATATATCTGAATTTATTTTCTTCATCGAGATTATAGAGTTTTGGCTCTAGCCAACTAAAATCATGGTCAGAAAAAGAGAAAAAATGATTATAAATACATCTTAATACATATCTACCATGGGGACAGGAGGTCCCGAAGAGTAAGACAGGAACAGGAACTACGTTATAGTCATTTTGTATCTCAATACCTAATATTTATAGATGGCCAACAAAAATTTGAAGGAAGAAAGAACAATGGTGCTCTTTTATACGGTATTAGGTTTAAATTATACACAAAACACATAAAATTCATAACCACTAAGCATACACTGATAAATAAAAAAGAAAGCATGTATTTATAATATATTTGCAGTGTTTCTAGGTGTCCGCTTTATATCAACTTTCTGTCAAGTGCTTTTGCGTAGTTTTTTTTTTTTTTGGGGGGGGTGGGTTTTTTTGTTTGTGTTTTTACTTGTTTGTTTATTTGGTTTTCTTCATTTCGCTCCCATAAAGCTTTCTTCTAGGCACAAATTATCATTGATTTGGCTCATAAAGTGGCCTGTATGAATTAGAAAACAGTTCCACTCCAACCCCCACTGAAACACTGTGGGATATATGGATATGGGATTTGCACTAGACTTCAGCCTTTCTAACCCTTCCCGGAACCTTCAAGGCCACATCTCATTTGATTATAAGATATTGAAATACCATTTTTTAAATTTTTAAAATTAATTATGTTGACATAGTAATAAATTAAGCACTGGTGGCTTTATTTTTCTTTTTATAATAGCTTCCCTAAAATTATGAAGTAATTATTATTCATAGATAAGGCTATTACCTCAACCTTACTCTTTGTTCTTCTTTTTAAAATAGAACCACATTAGCTAATCTAATGTGGTTATATTTATACCCTTTTTTAACTATTTTATATTAAAAGAGTCATGCTCAAAACTATAATCCAATGCTGCTTCTTTTCAGTTGTTCAAAGAAAAAGTAACCTAACAAATTCATCATTTCTCAAGTTTATCAATTTTTGTTATAGAAATGAGCTTCCATCCAACTGTATAGCAAACTTCATGTCTTGTTTTATTTTCATATCTTCAGCAGTATTTATTTATTTATTTGAGACAGGGTCTTGCTCTGTAGCTCAGGCTGTTTCTGAACTCACTATGGAGCCCAGGCTGGCCTTGGAGTCAGGGCAATCCTCTGTCTCAGCCTCCTTAGTGCTGGGGTTACAGGCATGCGCCACCATGCCTGCCTGATGTGGTGCTAGGGAATCGAACTCGGATACTTAGGACTTAATTTAGGCTTTGTCAGGGAAGCACTTCAACATTCCTTCATCCCCTTTCATCAGTATTTTCTATGACATGTGTCTTAGATAATTTTTTATCATTGTGACACAATGCATGTTATCCAAAACTTTAGTGAGGAAAGATTTATTTTATCTCATAGTTTCAGAAGGCCACGATCCATTCCTGGGTGGCCTGCGATAGTGGAAGCTCATTGCGAAGGCAGAAGAAGAAGCTGCTCCTCATAGCATTGCAAACAGAAAGCCAAGTCAAGTCACAGGAGGAAGAACAGAGGTAGCATATATCATTTCAGTTCTTGTCCCAGTGATCTACTCCTTCTAGGTCTACTTTCAGTGTCCCACCCCTTCCAAGTGTAAGCCCCCACCACATGACAGTCATCTATAATCCACCACTCAACTGTAATCTATAACCCAATCCACATACCTGGAATCTAGAATTTATCATGCTTCTGTCTTCTACTACACACTGATAATCTACCACATACAATCTATCACCCCATCACCTCACAGCACATGGTTCCATAAATATTCCGTGATATCCAAATGCATGAGGCTCTTGGGGGACATTCCTAATCCAAACCACAATAGTCTTCTCTTTGCCCCCAAGAGACTCAGACCTATCTTCTCATTCAAAATACATTTAGACCTTTGTAAGAGTTGCCACAGTCTTACCAGGTCCACCACTGCAAAAACAAAAGTAACAAAAAATTGTCCAAGCCCAAAGACTGCTCTGAGACACAGGCAAACGCTCAGCTGTGAGCTCCTGTGGAAATCAAAACAGGTTAAATACCTCCAACATACAATAGCACAGGCAGCAATTTTCATTCCAAAAGAAGGAATATGGGGGTAGAAAGTAATGGGACCAATAAAGTTCTGAATCTGGCAGGCAAGGGTTAATGTCTGTATCTCTATGTCTAGCACCTGGAGTAATCCATGAGGACAGCCAGATTTGAACTTCAAAAGGCCTGGATGGAGGCTGGAGGAATAGCTCAGTGGTTAAAGCTAGGTAAGCACTGAGTACCTGAGTTTGATTCCCCAACACCACATAAAGTAGGTGTGGTGGCGCATGCCTGTAATCCCAGAACTCAGGAGGCTTAGGCAGGAGGATTGCCTTGAGTCCAAAGCTGACCTGGGCTACATAGTTAGTTCAGGTTGAGCCGGAACTAGGGAGTAAAACCCTGACCCCCATCTAACAACAACAACAACAAAAAAAAAAAAAAAGGCCTGATTCCCTGATTCCCAGTATCTGTCTTCTTTTGACTGCTAGTCTCTTTAACTTTCCTGTGCTCTTTGGACCCACCTCTGTAAGCCATTTTATTCTGGCATTGAAAACTCTTGTATCACTTTTCTCTGCCATTTTTTTTCCTGCCTCTTGCCAGGGAGTTGGCTAAAAGCTGCAAACACTAAAACACTATCCAAGTGGCAGTGCCAGCATCTACAGACCTTTTCAAACTCCTGCAAACCAGTTCCATAGGCTTCCAAACCACATGGTCAGGTATAGTCACAGCAACAACCCCACTGTTCTGGAATCTATAGTTCACCACACACCTGCAATCTATAATACAATCCACACCCCTGCAATCTATGATGTACCACACACCTGACTTCCACCACACACCTATAATCCACCCCTCCAGACAAGGCCACCATCCCCTAACAGCACCTGGGTTTCACAGATAATCCATAACCTCCAAATGGCATGAGGATTGGGGACACATTCCAAATCCAGGACACAACAACACAATTTGCTAGTAAGAATAAGCTTTTTATTTTATGGTCACAATATTGTTTTTCATGAATTATTTTAGCCAGTTATACTATGAAAGGATTAACAAATATTTATCCAAAGATAGCTAAGACTTCTTAAAATCTTTTAAATGATTACCAGTGTATTAAAGTTTGGTGACATTTTACAAAGGGGCATGCTAAGAATTCATCTCCAAAAAAAAAAATCACTAAAATAGCTATTGATAAATTTCCTCCTGTTTTGGACACTTAGTTTTAAAATGTATCTTTTTTATTATAGTTTCATAGGACAGGATTGATAGAAAAATAGCTGCATAAGGTGCAATCAATACCTATGAACGTTTAGAAGAAACTTATGCCTGATTATCTCATGATTGCTTTAATCTTGTACTATGACTAGTGAAATTTGCAAGCTAGCAGCACGAATTCCAGGTTTACCATTTTATTTTTTGCTTATATATGTGATACCATTCTTTGTATTTTCTTTGTCTGAATCTTTTAAGTTGCTTTTGTCTGTTTTTAATAATGATTTCAGTTAAAACTCTCTAGTACTATATGCTTTTAGTGAGCACTGGAAATTGTCACCCAGGGCCAAATCGATGTCAGGGAAACATGACATGTTGTGCTCTGAGCAGCAGACAGCATGAGGCTGCTAGTAAAAATCCGTATAGCAAATATCAATACAATTTCATTTATTTTCCTGAATACAAATGTAGAAGCAGTTCTAATTTTTTTCTGTACTAAATTAGACTTTTTGAAATAGTTTTTTGCATAAGGTAGTCTAGCTAATCTCTGATTTTTCTCAGAAAGATTAAAATGTCCTTTATCAGGGCCAGAAAAAGTTGACATTAGTATTGCCCAGAAGTCAGTTAAAAACTCAGAATCCGCAAAAATATTAATGGATTACAACTTCCATTTTGACAAGATTCCCAAGTGATAGATATGCACATTAAAAAACAAGATAGGATTAGATGAAAGTTAACAATTTTTGTGGTATCAATTTCAAAATTTTACAATAAATTCTGCTTCATAAAAGTGTCCAAACATAGGGAGTCTGTATGCTAAACTTTTCTATTATGATAGATTGAGAGAGAATACAGGTGGTGAAACTAAGATATCCTCATGTTTGGATATACTTGTACCTAAGCTCACCAAGGCAACCCCAGCTCTGATTATTATAAATGTGGCAGAGTAGAAAAAGAAGAGATTTACATTAAATATAATCAACATTAACAAAATGGCAGACTAAAAAATTCTTGATGCCTATTCCTTCTGAAAATTGGCATAAACACTGACAATTTGTACTAGAAAGAACTTTTGTAAATACTCTGGAAATTAACCCAAAGTGACAGTGACTTTATGGAAGAAGAATAAACTAAGGCAACAGACTTAGACTAAGTTTATTATTCTATCATAATCTGTCAGCTACTATTTTCATCAGTATATTAAAGAGTTGCTCCATTTTCTTTCTGAAATGTAACTATTGTCTCTCAGGAATGCTGAGGTGTATACTTGGCCGCTAACGAGTCTGTCCAAGAAAACTAGGACCTTTATGGAAAGGGAAAGCTTACTTTTTGCGGTACTTCTGTGATTTCATAATTGGGATTCTCATCAGTTTTCAGGAGAAATACATTCAATTACACTTCAATAGAAAAAAATTACAGACAGCTGGGCTTTCTTAGCTCATTCTCAACATTGACAAGACCATATTCTATTCTGGGAGAAAAGCAGATTCGGTGCTGCCCGGCACCGCTTGTTCCTTGGTTTTCCTTTCGCAGCTGTCTGGCCTTCCAGAACATCATTTACCTTCAAAATCAGGAAACAAAATCCCTGAACACTTTGACGGTGACTCTGAAGAGTTAGTTTCCTTGAATGATGATATGCAGAAAGTGTCAAGAATAGAAGTGGTGAGTCCACTTGCGTTTAGAATAACTTAACAATGTGAAAGGCTAAATGATCGAGCCACACAGGGCCCAGAGAGGAATCTATCACAGGGTCAGTTAGAACCTTGGCAAGGGAATGAATAAAGGAACTGGAAGTATAGGGACCAAGAAAGTGGAAGAAAGGCAGATTTTAGAAAAACAATGATTTTGATTTTAAGCATGCTGCATTTGCATTATCAATGGTGCATATATTTGTAAAGAGGAGGCCAGAATTTTTTCACTGAGTATCGTCATTCATCCTGGTTGTCAACTTGACCAGATTGAAGGACACTTAGAAAATTGGCAGAACGAGTTTGTAGGTGTGTTTTATCTGTAAGTATATTTTTAGGAATGATTGGTGTAGGGGTCAATGAACTGCCAGAGAAAGACCCATGCAGATGTGGGAGGCACTGTCTGATAGGCTGAGAAGCATGTGTGCACAAACACACAAGGTCAATTATTCTTGCTCAAATTAAATTGTGTTGCAGCTATCATCCACAGACTTATGTTGGGGCCCTTAGGGCCCTAGAGCCTCGGCATTGCTTACCTGGGCTGAGTCCCTTTCCACGAAGAAGTGTTTATTGCTCGAAATTTAAGTCAGGTGTTGTTTTGCTTGTTGCTATTTGAAATTTGGGTCAGGTGTTGAAACACGGGACTGCTCTGTTAACAAGCGGGAAGGCAAGGAGCCTATAAAAGGAAGGCTGTGGATAATAAAGCCTGTTTTGCCCTTGCAAGAGGCCACGTGTTCTTCAATCTTCATTGGCCCTCTTGGGTTTCCTTAACTGACTGGGCGGGCTTGGTCAGTTGCGCCCAGCCTGGGGCTTGAGCATGGCGGAAAATCAGTGACGGACACCACCCACGGGGAGGAGAGCTCAGGAACAGGAGTAAAGAGGACAAAGGTAAGAAAGGCGGTGATAAAACGGGACAAGGAAACAGTGGAATGTTGTTCTGTTGTTCCTATGCACGTTGAGAAAAATGTTGGGAGCCCGGGAATTGAAGTAGCAGAAAAAAAGCTGCAACATTTTTTTAAAATTTATAAAAGGAGATTCTGAGTCAGTAGCCCCTTCTCCCCCCCACCCCTGCAATATACCAGGATGTGGGGGCAGCCGACAACTGGCCTGCCCCTACTAATGTTTTTGTGGCGGATAGGACTGGAACTGATTTTACAAATCTGGTGTCAGAGCGTTTAAAGCAGTTTGAGAAGGAAATGACTCAGTTTCAGGTACAATTGAAACCCCCAGAACCTCCTCTAAGGCCATGGACTCCCTAAGGTCCCTTGGTGGCTTTGATAGGACCCAAAGCTACTCCTCCTCAGTCCTTGTTTGCAGGATATCCTCAAAAGTTTTTGTCCTCATTGCAGGCAGGAATTCAGAAGGCCGTAGAACAGGGAGAGGATATTCAGGGTTTTCATTTGCAGTGCTGGGTACTTGAAGAAACTGGTGCACGGGGTAATGTGGTTCCATCACATCGCCCTGTGGTGTTTAGACAGATAAAAGAGCTAAAGGCTGCTTGTGCTCAACATGGGCCAACTGCTCCTTTTACTCTATATTAGAAGACTTAGGTACAGATGCTGTCCGTCCCAGAGATTGGAAATATCTTGCCAAGCCTTGCCTTTCCAGAGGAGACTGTCTAGTCTGGAAAACTGAATTTGCTGAACAATGTGAAAAAACTGCTCAATTGAATGCTCAAACCAAAGATGGGTGAGATTTCTTTGCAGTCAAGACAACCTAAGACAGGCTGCATGCCATGCTGCGTGTAGTCCAATGACGGGTAAGTTCTGACTGTAAGGGAACAACCTAAGACAGGCACAGTCTTGCACCAAACTTTGCATTAAAAAATAAAAAAGAGGGAGATATTGGGGCCCTCAGGGCCCGAGAGCCTGAGCATTGCTGACTTTGGCTGAGTTCCTTTCCACGAAGAAGTGTTTATTGCTTGAAATTTAAGTCAGGTGGTGTTTTGCTTGTTTGCTGTTTGAAATTTGGGTCAGGTGTTGAAACACGGGACTGCTTTGTTAACAAGTGGGAAGGCAAGGAGGGTAAAAAGGAAGACTGTGGATAGTAAAGCATTTTTTGCAGGGTCTTTTCCCTTGCAAGAGTCCACATATTCTTCAATCCGCACTCTCCCTCTCGAGTTCTCATTGACTGACTGAGCGGGCTTGGTCAGATTTCAGACTCCATGTTCTTCAATCTCTAAATATAGACTCACACCAACTAGTCTCCAGGCGGCTTCCAAGTCTTCCAACTCAGATCTCAGTTCCACGATTAGTTCTTCTTGTTCCGAGGCTCCCAGCCACTTGTGGCTTCCCAGCCAGCCAGACTGCAGAAGGTCATTGTGGGATTCTTCTGCCTCTTACTGTGCAAATCAGTGTAACAGATCTCCTCCAATTACTTATATAAATCATTAGTCTATTCCTCTAGAGGACACTGACCAATACAATGGGATCTGTGGTTTAAGAAATGATTTTCAATGTAGAATCAGACTGTAAATTTGAGATGTTACCAGTATAAAAACACCATTGAAGTCTACCATAGAGGCTTAAAATTAAGGGAAAGAAGCCAGTAGAAAAGGAAAAGGTGTCCATTCTAACTTACTTTCTAAATCACATTTATATGATAATGTTTTATAAACTTCTTAAACAATGCAAGTGAGCCCTAAGGATGCTGAAATATTCCAGTAAGAAATCCTCAGTGCTGTTCTGCATAATTATTTCTTATTCCCTTTCTGTTTTCCCCTGGCTCTACCGCAGCCCATCTGTCTATGCCTTGTCCACAAAGTCTGACGTGGGATCAGCTGTCTATACCTGCACCACTCAGTGCCTCTTTAGATCCCATCAATGACTGAGCTCTGGATTGGCCTACGGCAGTTCCTCCTTCAATCCTTTGTAAATATCACTCATTCCATCACTGTCACTGCCTCTTGAACCCACACCAAGCAACCTTTTGTTTCTAACACTTATTTGAAACTATTCTTGCCAAGGTCAGGAATATTGCCTACCTCAAGAGTAAGCTGTCAGTGTTCATTATTTTGACCTTTTTGAAGGTCACTCTTGTAAGGATACTTTTGATTAGCTTTTTGTAAAGATACTTTTTCCCATTTTATTGATATGTATAAGTGCAAAATGTAAAGTTTACAATGAAGTTGAGCCTTTTGTGCACCTACTATCTTGTCAAGGTGACAAGTCCTTTCCCTTGATTGGCCTCCTGCGAGGATACTTGCGATATTTTCTATCTATCCCACTGGCTTCTCTTTGTCAAATAAGTTTCACTGGATTTCCTTTCTCTCTCTAGCCAATATCCAACTGGAATAACTTCTCTCCATTTCTTCTCTGTCTACACTCAAGTTAGCATTTAATTCAGACTTTTAATTTTAAATATCTCTTGTGAGTGGATACCTTCCATTTTTAAAGTTATGTATCCAAATCTTGCCATAACTAAAGACTTCTTTAAATCAGTATTTCTACTAGTCAGCCAAATAAAGCAAATGTAATTGAAACCAAATATTTTTCTATCCTTCACTCTATACACCAAGGCAATCCTGTTCCTGACTCAGGTCACCAAATTTACTCATTTTCCCATGTCAAAAACATTAAAACCACTATTACATCTTGTTTATGCATCTTTATATATTTATTCTTCTGCATCTGACTCACTTCCCCCACTCAAATTATCTCTCTTGAGTTCAGCTTCTCATCCTACAGTGGGTGACAGTGGCCATATTTTGATCCCAATTCTCTAGGTCCAGTAGAGCCCTCTATTAAAACAGTCCCAGCTTTCTCATAAAAGCTGTGAAACTCCCCCCATAATTATCATTTTAATAGTATATTAGTTTGAAAAATATAATTATATTTAACATGAGAAATTGGTATAAAATCTGTTTATATATACATGGGATTTATGGACTGATAGGTAGATAAAATGATAAACCAAATCTGACAAAATGTTAGTGATTAGTGAAATGTGAGTAAATAATTTATGAAAGTTAAAAATTCTGAAATACTAAATATGCCATATCAATAATTTATGTATAATATACTTTTGTGATATAGACTTAAGTTCATTTAATATAACAATTCACTTATTTAGTCTTTGATGTAAGTTTAAGAAAACCGATTGATATGATAATCTGAAAGTCATTCGAATGTGTAAACATTTACCTTTCAGTACTCAGCTAAGGAATTTGAAATTTAACTTCTTTTTCTCACATTTTCTAGCCTTAGGAAAATGATTGTTATAGTTCTTTTCTTACATGGACTGATGTGTGAGGCTGTGTCAAAGAACCTCAACAAAGATATAGTAAGATAAACAACTTTTGAATCTGGAATTATAAATAAAAATGTAAGTCTAAGGCAACTTGACTAGCTCTAAAAGACATTTTAAATCTCCTTCCAAGAAAAGAGCAATACTGCACTCTTTTGTATGTTTGATCAGGTATTTCAGATCACACTGGCGAGAGATTATGTTATAGCACAATCCCGTCATTTTGGGGCTAGGAAAGCAACTGACATTGTGATTCATTGCTGCCTGACAAGTTTTAGATCAAAGACAGGTTCTGGCAATTTTTGTAATTAAGAAAATAATTTATAAACATGAGACTTGCAATGCTTAATTTAAATTCAACATGAACCACATTCTCCTGGTTCATGCAGAAATGTGTCACTTATGCCTAAATGAATAAACATGACTTTGGTAGCTTAATTCTTGCTTTAAAGGAAAAATACTGACTATTCTTTTAAAAACTCTTTTAATAAGTTCGGTTGGTGAAGTGATGCACATAAGAGTGAGGTACCAAGTATGAATCAGCTCATTTGTGTTTGCTTTATGGTTGTCGTGGCCATTAATCCTGATACATTAGCTTCATCAAATTAATAAATGCCTAGCAGATGAGTAAAGCATGATCCTGGCCTGTGTCTGGATGGTTCACGAGTGCTGCACTTGGTCCCTCAATCCTTTCTAGCACTGCCCCTAGGCGTTACTGTCCTCATAGCTGGGGCACAATACTCAATACCCACAACTTAAAGGAGAGAAGTATATTTTATCTCATGATTTAGATGTCTTTGTCTGTTTAGCGGAAGGAAATGAGTGGAGAGCCTGGGTGTAGAACAGCTGCTCATGGCAACTCATAGAGAATGGGCAGTAACCAGGGGCAAGAATACACTCTTCCACTCATAGCATCTGTGATCTGTCCATTTTGACCAAGTCTGACCTCTTGAGAGCACATGAAACTATCAATAGATTAATCCATTGATGAGTGTAATGACTACATAATCTATTTATCTTCAAAATACATGGGGCTTTTGGAGGATATGTCATATACAACCTATAATACTGAAGGCCACAAACTAAGCATCTTTGCTTTTCCATGGCCTTCCATCATGACGTTTCTCCCTTGGACAGAAGTGGACGTGTAATTTCATTTACTTTTGTCGTTTCTGTAACAAAATACCCAATATGCACAAATCTGGAGAGGAAAAGTTTAATATAGCTCAGTTTCAGAAGATCACAGTTTGTTCACAGATTAGGTGGCTGAGAAATGGTGGAATCATATGGCAGGGCTGGAGTTGGAAGCTAGGAAGAGCGAACAACCCTGTATCCTTCTAGATCAAGCCCCAGTGATCCTCCCATTCTGACTAGGCCCTACCTCCTAAGAGCCATGGAATCCATAGATATTCCACAATAAAAATATATGGGACTTTGGTGACTATTCACATCGAAACCTTAACAACTTCCAAATGCCAAAAGGACATGTACAGTAGCAATTATCCAAAGAAATTCTTATTGGACATTTAATACATAGTGCGTGAAAGACTAATAACATGAAAAAGCAAATCAAAAAATACAAGAACAGTAGGTTAATCTTGAGACTTGTAGACAGGTACAGTAACTGACAGTCTAGATTCCTCGAGCTCTCTGAACAGCTCATGTTTCCATCTTAGAAAGTACTGCATGTTGGAAGGAAGCTATCTTAGTTCCTTTCTTGGTACCGGGAAAGAATACCCAACATCACAACATGAGGAAGGAAGATTTAGCTCATAGATTCAGATCAGAGTCCATCCATGAGTAAGTGTCTAGGGCTTCTTTTTAATGCTAATCTTTAATTTCTCTATGCTCTTTGTCCTAGCCACTGCAGTTACTGTAGTCAAGCACGGTAAACTTTATCCATCATTTGTCATTTTTTTCCCAGCCCTTTGCCATAGATTTAGCTAAAATTACAGACAACAATCATGAGATAACCTGGACATCAGGATCCTTGAGATATCCTCTACAAGATGAAGTAGTCTACCATTCTTAATCTTAGTTTCAGGCAAAGTCTGTGCACAAGGGCAAAATGCCAACAGATTTTCTGCCAGAGCATAGAATGTGTGGCCTTTAGACCACTTGCTCATAGTTTTATTTTCCATATGAAACTTCTTGAGTCTGGCCTTTACAACCCACACTTTTATGAGCACTTTGGCTTTCTGTGTTCCTACCAGAGTAGACCATCAGGCTCAACTCAGAGCACTCCAAGGCTTCTCCAGCCCACATCCTCAAATCTTTCCAAACTGCTCCCACAAACCAGCTCCAAAGGCTTTCAGACCACATTGTCATGTAAAGTCCTAGCAATGACTTCCCTTCTCTGGTACCACTGTCTGTCTTAGTCTCTTTCTTAATGATGAGACAGAATATCTGACATTCACAACATTAGGAAAGAGAGATTTACTGTAACTCAGTTTCTCAAGGTCAGAGACTGTTCATAATTGAACAGCTAGAAAGTGGTGGAATTGTGTGACTGGGCCAGAGCTGGAAACAGGAGTCCTCCCAGAATGGCAACAGCACAGCCAACTTTGGGAGGAGCGGCGGAATGAGCAAACATACCCATTCAGGTCAAGCTCCAAGCAATCACCTCTACTAGCCAGCCACAATTCCAAATAATATATAGTATTCATAGATGCATGAGGTTTTTGGGTAGCACTCCACACCCAAACTGCAGCAGAGTCTTCAAAAATTCTTTGAATTAAGCAGACTAGGGGCAATAGAAAAAAAGACAGAAAAAGTATAAGTGAAAAGTAGAGAAAGGAAAATCTCAGAAAAGCTAGAAATCTCGGGAGATATTTTGAACAAAGCTTTCCTCTAAAGATTTAAAAAATCTGTTTCATAAAAAACTGAGCAAGAAAAGCCATGAATCTGAGGTCACATTGCAAAGTTATAATAAAAGTAAGGTTGTTAGAGCATAGTGGTAAGTATAGTGAATCCCAGCATGTGAGAGGCTGAGGCAGAAAGATCATGAGTTTTGAGGCCACCTTAGTCTACAGAAAGATTTTATCTTCAAAAAAATAAGAAAATGAAAAGAAATAAAAGTGAGGAACATACCCACAGAACAAAACAATGTTTTCAAATGAGCTATGAAATTAACAATTTACACTAAATTCAGAGTGACTGCATAACAAAATTAGTAAACTGCAAAATAATATAATTTGAAAGAATTACAAATAAAAGAATCAGAAATGAGTAATGTAATATAAAGAGCATAAAAGCAAGTAGACAGATAATGAAATAAAGCGATGACAACAAAATCTTAAAAATTAAAAGAAAGTAAACAAAAATGATTTAAGAGAACACGACTACAACATACGTTGAAAATAAACTAATAGAAAAGAAAACAAATTATGGTTGAATAGAATGCTTGTAGAAAACCAAGGCAAGAAAAGAGAAAGGTTTGAAAAGCTTATAATTAAAGAGAATTTACCCCAAACTTGTATAAAGATTTGCAATTACATGTTCTCTGACCAGAACAATCTGACCCAGGAAAAACATCTAGATATTTTCTAGCCACGTTACTGGATTTTAGACAAAAGACAAAAAAAAAATGCTTTAAGAACCAAGGAAATAGTAATGAGATATTAGCAAAAGAAAAGCAGTCTATGTGGTAAATTACAAAAATGGTTTGACCTTTCTTGCCAGATCTTTGGAACTATAGAGGACAGGAGAATAATCAAAAGTAAGAATCAAACAGGCCCAGTTCTTCAATGAACAAATTGTAATAAAAAGTAAAGGCTGGAGGAAAATACTATAATAGTAATTTGAAAAGCACACCCAAAATTCATGAATGAAATAAGAATTTTAGAAACAAAAAAAAAGGGCATAAACAACTATAGAGTCCCAGAGCATAACTCCTATGGAACTTAAAAAGGAAAAATAAATTGAAACAGAGGGGTGGGGTAGGGGAGGAGGGAGGGAAGGGAGGGGAGGGGGAGGGACAAAAGGAGAGTGGGAAAGCCCTTGTCACCTTGACAAGATACATATGTACATAAAAGGCTCAACTCCATTGTAAACCTGAAATTTTGCATGTATATATATCAATAAAATGGGAAGAAAAACAAATACAAAAAAACAACTATAGAGACAAGGAATGCACGGTTGAGACTTACAATCAATGATTCCTGGCCTAGAGATTCTTGAGTATATTTTGATTTTAAGGCTCCATCCTAGATACTAGCTTCTACTAATGGTGAATATATAAAGAACACAAATGAGATAATTGGTAAATAAGTCACTTTAGTGAAGAGGGATGTGCTCTGAAAGCATGGAGCACATCAAGGTCATTGATCTGTTTCTTAACACAGGCTGTTTCAGAGTTACTGAGGTTCCATGTTTGCTTTGCATATATCTGTGTTTTATTTACATGGTAAAGGCTTAACAAATGCTGCACGCTAGAGTAAGACAATTTTATTACTGAGTCCTAAACTACAATTGATATTTTCTGGGTTGGGTAGCCCAGTCCTTATTTAAGTGCTTGAACTAAGCTTTCATTTCTAGATTAATTTACTACTTTTGATTCCAGCTGTATGTTCAATGGCCAAAGTGGTATGGTACATAGCAGGGACTCCATAGTTATTTGTTGAATGAAAGAATACTTGAATTCATTGTTTTAATGCTTCTTAAATATTTTAAATCTAAACCAAGAATGTTCTGGTAATCCTGGCTGAGGGCAAAATTTAAGAAGCACTGGGCCTGTCCTTTGAACTACTCATCACAGTGAGGGACCTATTGAGATACGTTCATGAATGTGTAGCTTCTGCTTTCCTTGAGAGGTTGGCGACCATCTTTAGTATACTACCTTTCATCACATAAGTTGAAAAAGACCAAACACTTTTGTAAACTCACTACATCTGATGAACTGTGGATCAAGTATTCCTGGCTCAAAGCCTAACAAATTATAGCTGAAATCCTGATGAATGTGCACGCATTGTGGAATCACAAAACATCATTAAACCAATGACTGATGTTCTGTAATTATCTAACTTCAAACACTGAATAGATCCCGTTATTTTTTTAATCATGGAATGCTCAAAGTTAAATCATTATTTTTTGTTACCAGTTACTTAGATAATTCGCACTTAAAACTTAAGCATGAAGGAGCTTTTCCTCCCAGGTGGCATCAGAGCTAAAGTCACTCTTCTTAGGCTGTGAAATGTTAAGTAAAAACAAAAGCAATGCACCGATATTAACCATCTTTAATTTACCACATTTAAGCCTAAACCCAAAACAAAATGATAAGAGTTTTCTACTGATGTATATGTATCACTTGTACCATTGATCCTTTCCAAAAAAGCATTTTCCAACCTCCGCAAAGTACTAAAGCAAGGAGATAAATGAAAATTTTCTAAAAAAGCAAGCATCAAGCAGCATCACATCATAAAAGATTAGAAACATTTCAAAATCAGCAGAAGCAAAACAAAAAAAAATATATAAAGCAAGCTGGACAAAATCTCTAGAACTATTCAAAAAACAATTGTCAAAGAAGAAATCCTAAGAGGAAGGACGGATCTAAAGGGTAAAGAAAGATGAACTCGAATCAGCTGAATAATCCTTGTGCAATAAGCTTTTTTTTGAATTTTCCAAAGTTTCATTTATATTTAAATATAGGCAATATAGGTTATGGTGTCCAACCACATATCAGAAAGTACATTTTGTTTCCTACAGTAAAAAGTAGACAGCCTCAGAATATAATTAATGCATATGTAAAAAGCTTTAGTTGGCTTTTATGACTTCAAGTTGCCAAAAGGCTAGGAAAGGTGACCATAAGGTTATGCCTTTTTTAAGTAGCTGCAAGCCTTTGGTTTAAAAAAAAATAGTGAACTTTCTCTTGCAGTTGATTTCCAAAGTAAGTAAAAAAAAAAAAAAAATGCAGGCTGACAGAATGACTTCCAGTCCCCCAGGTGACTGATCTCGTTAGTTGGCTTCGGTTAACTGCACAAGGCTGTGAAGCTGATGAGATAGAAAGCTGCCCCTACGTCTCCCTAGATGGTCAACCTATGTTCCGAATCTATTACAGTCTCAGTTTTAGATGTCTTTGTCGTAACTCTGGTAGTCATGTAAGCCAGGCTCAAATGTGTCTCCGTGGGAATATTGTAATTTCTGACTGATGACATTCAAGAGATTCCTACATGATTCTTGTGACAACTTATAACTGAATAATACAGCATTATCTGAATACCGTGCCACAGTGATTTCATTCTAGATTGTTTGTTTACTTATGAATTAAATATAAGCAGAATAAGAGGTATTGATATGCTTTTTTTCTATATGTCTGTTTGACCTTCATTCTGGGACCTCATTAGAAAGATTACTTGGAGTAAAAAGGAAGTAACTCTTTGCCTAGGCCACTCAAAAAAAGATTTGGAAGTGAGAAGTCATGCTGCAAACAAAATGATGTTCCCTTAAGAAGGTTATATTCAGGTTGCAGAGTCTTCTAGCGACAAAATGGTAAGCGGGGGCTATGAAGTCACAGGCAGATGGTTGGGGCTTGACCTGGAGGGGCTGCGTTGGTTCCTCCCTTCCCCGGGACTTGTCTCTGTTCTGGCATATTGTGGACACCTCTGTCTCTGGAGCACGGGCGCTAGCTGTGGGCCCACCAAGTGATTCCACCATCTTTCAGTCACCCACCTGTAAATGGACTGGGACTTTCCAAAACTGTGAGCTAAAATAAATCTTTCCTCCTTAAAGTTGTGCACATTAGGTATTGAGCCACGGTGATGAAGGTAACTCAGATACTAAGGCTAGGTAAGAGGCACAAAAGTGAAGGCTGATATTGTGTCATTTCTCTGGCCCTTGGGTGCAGTGCAGAGTGAATTCAAGAGGCGGAGGTGAGAGCACCGGCTTCCCTCACACACTTGACTGTAGCTTGGTCGGGCAGAGGTAACAGTTAAGTAATCGGGAGGAATGGAGGATTCTTGACCCAGTTTCCTACTTGGAATCTTAACAAGATCCACCCTTCATCAACCGAGAACCAGAGGTTAAGATTTAGGTTTTAGATACAGCAAGTTCGGTCTCAGTCTTACTTTCTACGGCCGTTGCTTCTGCTTTAGTCCAACAGCTCTAGGCAAGTGCTTTAAAATCCCGGAGCTTCGGTTTCTGCATTAGCCAAAAGTAAGAGACTGGATGAAATCTTTTTAAAGAGGTTTATAATCTGAGGGTGGCTTTCCATTAAGAAATCTCTATGCCTTTAGTTTCCTATTCAAAAAATATATTTCGGAAAAACCTACACGTTTCTTTTTCTCCGCTTTCCTTCATTACCTGTATGTATCTTGTAACAAACAATGGGAGTTGCTCGGAGATGTTCAACTACAGTTCCTGTTTCAGTTTGTAAGAAAGGAGAGGTTTATGGAAGTCCCCAAGTCACAACTTACAGTAATAAAGCAAACAACATTTCTTCAAAATCATATAAAGTATGAAAGTACAGATGGACCAACAAGTCACATAGATAGAAGAGAAAACAAAAATAGAGTCTGAGCAAAAATTAGATAGATTAAAAAAAGTTATAAACATATGTGTCTAAGAAATTGTTATTTTTACTGTAGCTAATACATTTTCTTAGCTACAGCCACAAATTATTTTTGTATAATTTCCACAAGATTGAATGATGTCATATTTCCACACATCCTAGTATACAAAAATAAATGATATATTTCATAAATTCTAAAGGGTTTCTTCTGAATATGTAATTTTCATTTAAAGCTATGTAAGTACTTGACTTTCTTGACGGCCAGTCAATGAACTGGAGGAGCAGCCTTAAACTTTGTCTCCCCCAGTGAGGGTTAAGTCTCATTCTAGTAACTTCAATTGTCATCTCTTGTTCTCTCAGCTATCAATGAAGAGAGAAAAACCACTTTCCTGGAGCGAACGCTATCTGACTCATACTTGCTTAAAATAGCAGCGTCACCCACCACTTGTTACGGTCACAGAAAACATTTATAGAGATAAATTTAATCGAAAGAACTACAGGCTAATTAAGATATGTGTAGAGACAAAGGAAATGAAATATTTATGCAGGAGATAAAGTGAGATTTTGAAAAGGAACATCAAGCTCACCATCTATGTGGGGGTCCATCAGACTCCTTTCTACTAGTAAGATAAGGAGGAAAAACATCCGAAACATTGAAATGATACTTCTTCTGGAAAAAAATTACAATCTGGGGGCATTTTTTTTTTTTTTTTTTGGAAAACCACAACAACACAGAGAGGGAATATGAGAAAAAATGTTTGGAAAAATCATCAACTTATGGAATCAAACTAAGTCAAACGCTTTCACCAAAGCAGAGTGAAGCTGCTAGTTTGATTATTTGAATAACAAAGAACAATTACAGACAAAAATGCTTGCTGCTGAGGAAAATGAAAATATCTTTCCCCTGTTATCCAGGTTGACTAGCTCCATTAATCTGATTCATTAGAGTGATTAATCACTTAGCTTTGTTTTTATCAGTGCTGATGTGATGTCCTGAAGCCTTGAGCCCTTCGGGGTATACTTTATTTTCATCTGTTTCAAACTGAATCTGAGGAACAATTAATCATAAAATGCTTACTTATTGGCCATGTAGCATTGCCTCACCAAAAATTATTTCTGGCATGCATTTCAAAACCAAAACCCGACCTAATTATTCATTTTTCAAAAAATAGTTTAATGTGTAATGGTATTTGGGTTAAGCATCAACTAGTCCATAAAGCTTTTATTTATATAACTAATTTACTTGTCCATAATTAGCAGCTCATTCAATTAAATATTTCTGTTTAATGAGATATTCCTGTGTGACCCATCTACCACCTGCTCAATATTTTAAAGTCATCCTTTCTTACCAAATTGTCTTATGTCTGGTCAGAGGAAGCCAACTTCCTGCTTATTCTCATTGTTTGAAGAAACTCAATAAATGCATCTGTGGTGGGTACAGCCTGATAGTCACTTGTTCCCTTCTTTCTGGAAATCCTCTGGTCTCCTGCCAAGTCCAACTCAGATACTGTGTCTTTACTGCACCGTGTTATCCTAAAGGAAAGCAAAATGCTTTAGTTAGTTTTCCAGAGACAATCTCAGACTTGGCTAGTAGCCCTAGAAAAAAGTCATCAAAATTGTGTAGATAACAGAAAAGTACTGGACTATAAAAGGTATGTTAAGGAAAAAAAAATGGATCCTTTTGGTCACGAACTGCACAGATTTTCCAAGTGGAGCGGAGGGGTTGTATCCTTTCTCAATTATTATTTCAAAGAAGTAGCTTGCCCCCTACCCTACTTCTTGGTTTCACCACATCCTTCCTGAAATTCCTAGCGAAGAAGAGAGTGCTAGCCTGTCTTGTTTCACGTCCTCCCATTGTCTTTACTTCCTCTGCAAGTAAATCATCTCAAGGATGCAACGTAATCTAAATACAGACTGATTTCTCATCATCACTGTGCATAAATATTTGGCTTCTCATTGCTTTCAAGTATTTCGTCCTATGGTAGAATATTGGCCTTCACATTATAAAAAGAAAATTATAAATCCATGATAACCACTCACCTTTTATCCAAAGCTGTAATCTGCTCTCAAAACTTGTCTTCAAAATAGCACATTCTAGGGAATGTGAAAAATATCTATGATTAGTTTTGTTTGTTTTCCTCTGTCTACTTGATAACTGCTTGGGTTGTGTACAGCTAGTTAATGCCTACTTTTTATAAAATTAATAGTTTTGCAAATGAAGTCGGTAGAGAATTGTTAAATCAATTGGCAGGTAGAATTCAGTAGGATGAACTTACAGGTATTTTAACCATGTCCTTCCTTAACTGATCATGTTTGAAATCTGAAAAAAAAAAAAATTATCAGAATTGACTTTAGTTAAATGTTGCTGGGATATGCGGAGCTACTAGTCAAATAATTTATTGTATAACTGAACCATTTGTGCAATAATGTGACCTGAGGCATGCCAGGATTACAGTTGAGTTGGGGATAGGGAGCAAGTTTCTGCCTCGATCACTCAAAAAGCCTTAATGAATGCAGGCAATGATGCTGCGAAATTTATTTTCTGCAATCAAACAAACATAAAAAGAACAAAGCTATATTTACTAGATAGGAGCCATCATTTATTAAAAGATTATTACTAACCTAATTTTTAAATGTTTGTATATAAATTAGAGATTATTGTCATTTTATCATAAGACGTACTAACCAGTTAATGACACCAGCTTTCTTTGATTTCTCCAGATATTATTGTCCTGTGGTATTTGCTAAAAATAAATAAATATAGATGTAGTGTAGGTAAATGGGAATGGCTAGTAAGTAGGTAAATTCTGTTGGGGCAAGGAAAGAGTTAAATACTTAAGATAATCAAATGGTCCTGTGTCAGAAGACTTGACTAACCCATTAATTGGAATTTTCACATATTCTATAATCTTTAGGATTTCCAATGTAAATTCTCTATGAGATCAAAAATATATGTAGAGTTCAGCTAGAGGTAGAGTGATTCTGGACTATGGACTGTGTGACATACGCTTAAAATATATGCAGCTATTCCTCACAGAGCTAATATGTAGAATATAGAAAGAAATTTAAAAATGAAACACCCAACACTAAAAGGCTCAATCAAGAAATGGGCAATTGAAGTGAGTTGATGCCTCTCCAGAGTAATAACACAAATGATCAATGTAGTCAACAAATACCTAAAAAATGCTTGGCAACTTTAGTTACTAGAGAAATCCAAATCAAACTCACATGGAGCTTCCATCTTGTTCCATTAAGAATGGTGCTGATCAAGGACTCAAAAAGCTACAGGTGTAGGGGAAGTTGGGGGCAAGCTCTGTACTGTTGGTGGGAATGTATAGTAGTTCAAACACGATGAAAATCAGGGTGGAGCTTTCAAAGAGAAAGAAAGAAAGCTTATTTGATCCAGCTACACCTCCCCTCAGAATCTTCCTCCAAGACCTAAAGTCTTTTTATTATGGGGAAACATCCATAATCATGTTTATAGCAGCATAACTCACATTAACTAAATTATGTAAGTGGCCCACAAATAAAGAAAATGTAATCTATTTCAGCTTTTTAAAATGTGCAGCACATTACTGTTGTCTATGGTCCCCTGACTTCTGACTTCTAACCATAGCTTGGCAAGTGTTAGCCACCTTGTCCTTTCCGCTGTCCACTTCCTCCTCCCCTGTGATCTGATAATTCACAGTAGCATGGGTGTGCAGATACCTCTGTGGTAAATGGATTTCAGGTAAATAGTCTTTATTCTACAAGGTAGTTGGGGATGAGGGGGGGGGGGCAGTTAATATAAACTAGTGGATAATGAGCATTCAGGGATATTAGAAAACATCCCCAGAACTGCTAGCATTTCAAAAAAAAAATCATAAGTATGATTCAGCAATTTGGCAGACTTTTTTCCCATCAATACCTGGCACGGAAGGGACATTAGGAATGTCTCTGGGGGCTGAAGGTCCCGATTGCTTTCTGTCTGCTCCACTATGTGAACATTAATATTTAATGCCAACCTTTCTCTCTCTCCCTTTATAATTTGATGCTGAGTACAGCCGTCTAAAGTTGAGCATGGTTAATCACCGTCCTTCACTCAGGATACGCGATCTATTCCTTATTCATCTCTAGTTATTTCCAGGTGATATATCAGCTGGTGGTTTAAATGAAACGTGATAAAGCTACTCGAATGAAAGAGCAGAGTCCCTTGCCACACACGTTGACATGCGTGGTAGAATCGGAAAGTGGGACTGGGTTGAATTTTTTGTGCAAGTATACAGGTCTGCAAACCTTCGGCCAAAATTTAAATTAGAGTATTTGAAAGAGCAAGTTCTCACCCTATCTCCCTTTTGATGGTCGCAGATGGTGACACTTCATAGTTAAATGGTGCCCAAGGGTTCCTTGACATTTTTCACTCAGATGAGGAACTAACGGTGATTAGAAAATTTGCACTGTCTAATCCAGTGCTGAGCCGTTTCTAGTTCCAGGGAAGGATCAGGCTGGTGAGCATCCAGGTGACCTGGCATAGGTTGCTGCTGGAACGGGCGCCTAGTTAGAGCCGTGGGTGGGTGTTGCCAGAAGGTGAATCAGATTTGCTGGGATCTGGGCATTGACATTCCCCTTCCTTTACTGTATTTTTTAAAAGCTGTATTGAATTATGGCACTGTGAACTGGGCATTCACCTGAGTGACGAATGGAGAGGAAAACTGACACTTAGAATAGTCAAGGGTACCCTAAAAAGTCTGATTGTATCTCTCTTTTTAGTGTTGCAAATATAATATTTAAAGTCCCAAATCCTTTTTAAATTGGAGAAAACTGAGAAATTAGATTAACCCATAATAACCATATCAGCTCCCAGGATCGTTTATAAGACTATGTCAAAAAATTACAGATCAATGGGCATCAGGTAATAAATCTAATCACTAATGATGGATGCATTTTGACACATTTATCATTGAGCTTTTTTGTATCTCCACAGAGAACGTTTAACAATCAACTTAGACTTATTTTATTTTCCCAAAGCAGAGTATGTGGTAAAAGGAAGCAACATAATCACTGTACAGAGAGGAAGGGAGTTAAGAGTGAGCTGAAGTCAGTGAGCTGATTTTCTAACTCAGGCAGTACTCTTTCATAGACAGAACCTCTGGTAAATTATTTAATCTCTCCATTCCTGAGTTTATTCTCATGCAAACAAGGATACTATAATAGTAGTTTTTGTAAAGAGGACGTGTATAAATTTATAATATTTACAACCTTAAGTTGATGTTAAATATTCTAATATTTCTTAAGTATTCATCAATTTTGCTCATTTGAAATTAATCATCTCAGTTATTTACTGTATTTTTGTTGTTGTTGTTGGTGGTTTTTTTTTTTTTTTTTTTTTTTTTTTTTTTTTTTTTTTTTTTTTTTTTTTTTTTTTTTTTTTTTTTTTTTTTTTTTTTTTTTTTTTTTTTTTTTTTTTTTTTTTTTTTTTTTTTTTTTTTTTTTTTGGAGACAAGGTCTTGCTCCGTAGCACAGGCTGTTCCTGAACTCACTATAGAACCCAGGATGGTCTTGACTCATGGCAATCCTCCTGTCTCAGCCTTCCTACAGGCATGAGCCACCACACCCAGCTTATATGGTACTGAGGAGTTAAACGCAGGTACTTAGGACAAGAGCTTTAACTGTTGAGCTATTCCTCCAGCCCTACCCTGTGTTTACTAGTCTATTGGCTCAGAATTTACCAGGGAAGAAAATAGAATAAAATCCGTTTTGTTTGGGAGGCTCTTTTAAATTTATTTTGAATTGCATTGTGCATCCAGAAATCTGGCTTTGCTCTTTGCTTATCCAAAACACCTAGACTTCAATTTGCTTGTCATTGTTAATTCTAATCAGAGTTTTGTCTTTTCAGAGAAAATCTAGAGAAGTTATCTTCAATTCCATTACTGATTTGATTTAAGAGAAAAGTGCCCCTTTTACAGAAGAATTTTTATATACTAATATGCTAATATTACTAAGGGTGTAGACCTTTGGTATTCTAACCCTGCCAAAAAAAAAATATCTGAAGTAATCCATCTAGTAATTAGCTTTATTTAGCTATTCTGCAATGCATGCATATCAAAATCTCATGTTCTACATCTATGCACATATATGATTTTCAGTTTTCAATTAAAACAAATTTAGAAATTAAACTTAAAAATAGGTCTCTAGAGTTTTGGTCTCTGGTTTTTTGACAGAAACACCAAATACTTTCCTTAGCCTGTGATTTGACAATAGCTCTTTTTCTTTCAACATGTTTTTTCCCCATTTTAATGATATGTACAAGTGCAAAATTTAAGGTTTACAGTGGAGTTGAGCATTTTGTGCACATACGTATCTTGTCAAGGTGACAAAGGTTTTCCCGCTCTCTTTTGTCCCTCCCTCTACCCTCCCTTCTCTCCCTCCACCCCCACACTGTCCCGTCTTTCACTTTCTCTTTCCTCTAAAGTTCCATGAGACAGTTGTGGTCTTTCAACATGTTTTTATGGGGAAGCAGATGACATGCCACACACTGTGTCCTGTCACTTATCTCATGTTGGATGAGAGTAATTAAGCTTTCCTTAAATTTAAGAACAAAAATTATAACGTTTAAATTAGGAAAAGAATAAAATTAAAACCCTGTCAATACACAGTATCATCTACGCTCTTTTTTATTTTGCTTATTTTCTTCTACATGTTATTTTATTTTTGACAAAATCAAGTGTTTTGTGAAGTTACCTAGAAGGACCAGCTAAATTTCTACTAGCAATATTTGACTACTCCACACAGCGTCTATTTCATTGGCTTCATTAATCTCTAGTATTTACTTTTTGTTGGCTGTGCTGATGACCAAACCCTCACTCGTGCAAGACCAATGCTCTACCATTGACCTTGCTATGTAAATTAAGGAGTTAAATTTTATTTGATCACTGTACCTTTAATAAGATTCAGTACACCTTTAAATCAGTGTTACTTTTCATTAAAACTTTCAAGATTCGCTGAAATGATCAAAGCAGTTGCCAGGAAACCTGTCCACAATCACTGTTCTTGAGCTACACATGTGTACTAAGGTAGTTAATGAATCTCAGGGTCTTATTCTAATGTTTTAGTTTCTCAAATTGAATAAAATCATTCACAGTTATGACATACTCTGGCTTATCCTGTGGCTCCATCTGTCCGCACAGAATGCATTTTCTGTCTGTTTGAACTCCTCGCTGCTAACTTGCAATTATAATATGAAATGGAGAGTCAAACTAGTTAAAAATGTTAATCAGAAGAAAATGTCATTTTTTTCCCCTCTTCACTAAGGCCCACAAGAAGACATATCTGTGAGTGCCAATCAATTTTATAGCTGTTTCATAAGCTACTCATTTATCTCTTTTCTATCTTAAGGACATGTTTTCCAATATAAAGACCAGCTACCACACGTCATTCATAATTAACTTGCACAGCAGCCATTTCTCCATTGATGGCTCAAAAATATATATTGCTTTTCTCAATACAATGTAATGTGTTGCTTTTTATTAGCAGAGCAGAATAGAATATATTGAATTTACCATAATTCAATTCACTAATTTACCTATCTTTAATAAAGCTATTTTTTTCTTAGACCATCTGGATTGGTTGTATCCATAAGTTAGAGGTGGCCGATATGAGGAATTTTCTGTTTTTACAGAATAAATATTGACAAATGTTAACATCGCTGATAGTCCTATGATATATTATTTGGGCAGGATGCCGGAGACCTAGGGGAGCAATGGAGTCTAATTAAAAGCTCGTTCGCATTGCAGAAATATGCCACCTGAAGTAAAATAGTTTAATCTTAAATCAGCCCTCTGATCTCCCTGGGAATTGACACACGTGGTTGGCCTCATTAGGCCCTATTTTATAGGCTATGGAGACAGAGCTGCCTCCAGCCCTCCAGGCTCCCCTCTTAACCCAGAAATCCGGTTGGGAAAATGGCCAGAGAATCAACTGCAACCTTGTAACATAAAGATGATTCAACACAGCCATATCGTCAAGTAGTTCTAAGATACTGCTATTCTTCTGCTGAAACTGACAAAGAAAAATTTAAGTCAAAATATCTGAGTCCAGGGATAGGGGCAGAGATCAGTCACTAGAGCTAGTTTCTCATAGCTGTAATCTCAACACTCAGAAGGCTGAGGCAGGAGGATTGCCCTGAGCTCAACACCAGCCTGGGCTCCATAGTGACTTGAGGAGAGCCCTGGAGTGTGTCTCAAAAAGAAAAAAATAAAAACATCTGAGTCATCCTGACCACGTTTCATTGCGTTTTACCAAGTAGACTCTTGTCACTACCCAGCTTAATAATAACCATATCAGCAGGTGTGGTAACCAGGTAACCAGGAAGTAAGTATCTCATCTGGTGAGCTCATCGTCACAGTTAAGAAGCTCAACCTCTTTTTTTATTAGCACATACAGTGCAGCTGTTCTTTGTACAATCGAGATTTAATATTTTAATAAGCCTGAGTTTTGAAGTTGTTGATAAATACATGTAAAGTGTATTAGGTTTCCGCAATTTTGTTTCAATTTGTATCACTGGAAAACTGAAGCTAAATTGGCTGTACAGAATCTTTTTCCCATCTGAAAACGAGGGAGCACCACTTTGCAAAGGACTATTGGCAAGTGCTGCTACTGTGAAGGAAAATATGTAGTCGATTTTATTTGAATTTGTCAACACCTTGATGCTTTATGTGTGTGTTCTTTTTTATTTTAAATTTTTTTTCACTTTGCTTTCTTCTTTGGCCTTCTGCCATTTTCAAGATGTGGTTCATTTTATTTAATGAAGAAAGAAATGCAGAGAGACAGTCGTTCCAAACCATCTCCAACACACAATTTCCAGTTACTGGTCTAAAGTATCTGGTGCTTTAAGGCGATAATTTATAGTCCTCCATTAGACAATGCCATTTGAAATCATCACTGTATTGTTATTTTATCTTGAAAATTGTGTTCTTTGGGGCTGCCATTCAAAGAAAAATATACCAAAATGTAGATAAAACCAATCATTCTGTCATCCACTGTTCTGCGTCTTAGTCGATATGATAGCGACAGATGAAAATCCTTCGGAAGAAGGATCGCCTCTGTATATCAACCCAAATGCAACTTGTTTTGCATTGTCAGATAACAATGCTGACTGGAGCAATGAAAAAATAAACACGGACAGGAGCATCTGTGGAAAAGCCCATCACTCAATTTCTACCAATAATAAATAAATGGAGAAAAAATATATATTCATTACATGGTTGAAAGACTCGAAGCCTATAACATTTAGAAATGCAATTTCCAAGCATCCTGTGAGCATTTGCAGAAGCTGCGGCTGAATTTCAATAGGATATATGTTTGTCCTCAAAGCCATGTCGTTGTTGCTTTTTCTTCCTGGTGTTTCGGTCTGGCATTCTCCCTTCGCTGACCCACGGGAACTTCAGCTGTGATGAGGTCTTGGGTCGGTGCTGCCCAGCACTGGGAAGCGCACTGGAGAGGAGAGAGAGAGAGCGACGCAAAGCATCCCTCACAGGAGAATGATCATGGGGCAACAGCCTATAGTCGCTTCAAGCGATTTTTACACACTCTCAAAATGAAGCTGGTTTTACAACTGACCAATTGTTTTTAAGATTCTCAGTTTCCCAGCCGTTTTAACAGGATGCTCCGGAGTGTTCCAGAGTGATAAATGTGAGAGGAAAGAATTCGTAAAATCCCTGAAAATAGTACTTTACACTTTGAGGATTAAACTATGGATCTAAAATTATAAATTAAGTGTTTTTTTAATCAATCTGTCTGTGCTGACCAGCTGATCTTCAACAATCACAATTGAAAAGTTAATGTCTACGAATTAGATCCAACCTCCTCCCAATCTGGCAGTGGAGTGATCTGTGAATATAGTTAGTTAGGAAACAACGAGTATATTTCCTAGTTTTACCTGAGGAGAATTTATTTTCTCTACTTAATTTTGCCTTAGGCTCAGAAAGAAAACCATTACCTCCCTTGCAAGTAATATGTAAAATATCTGACCTTTTAAATCTCATTTACTGTATTAAGGTGTATATCTACATTATATTTGTTTTTATAACATGAAGGAAAATAAGGTACTCAAGCTCTAGAGAAGTCAGCTGAACTTCTGTCCCTGGGAAGGGACTGTTTTATAAAATTATGTATTCCTTTTATTTTTATTGGTACTTTTTAGTTATACCAGAGTAGTGGGTTTCATTTTGGCATATGCACAAGTTATGGTTTGGATGTGAAGTGCCCCCCCGCCCCCCAAGCCTCATGTACCTAGGGTTACTGTGTACTGTTGGGAGTCAGGTCTGTCTGGAAGGGGCGGATGCTTGTGGCTTGACTTGGACGGGTGTGTGCTTATTCTGCCCCGCCTCTCTGTTATTTTCTCTGTATTTCCATGCCATGAGGAGCTCTATCTCAGGATCTGACCCCACCTTAGGGTGCTATCATTTCTAGCTGCCCACCTATGACTGTACTGTGATCATCTGAAACTATGAGCTAAAATAAAGCTGTCCTCACTAAAGTCATGGATGTTAGGTATTCTGTCCCAGTAGCGAGAAAGTAATTGAGACAGAAACACATGCATGTAGCATAATTTACTCTGACTTTTGTTTGTAAATATTTCATGCTGTTAAACTCTCCTGAAGTCCGGAGAGTGCATGAAAATAATTGTGTTCCCTTGTAATTCGTGTGTTGTGGCTTTGACTTCAAACTTGATAGTACCTGGAGGTGCGCTCTTTGGAGTTAAGTAGGTTTAGATATAATTATGAGTATATAAAAGTCCTCATATTGGGATTAGTGCCTTCATAAAAAATTTTAAAAATTTTTTCTTGTTCTCCTTCCCCACAAATACATGAGTACACATCAGGGTGAAAACCAGGTTCAGAAAGAAATCAGCCAGCATCATGATGTTGGAGTTTCAACGCTCCAGAACCGTGAGAAATGTATGTATGTTGTTTGAGCACCCAGTTTATACTATTTCATGGCCAGAATACATTAACACAGCCTTCCAATAATACTGAAGAGACACAGTTGCCACAGCCAGCATGACATAAAGCTGATGTGTTAATTGGAAGACAGGATTGATGTGCAAAATTAATAAATCCGTTATGGTGGACTCATGGAACTATCTCACCAATGGGACTGAACAACTTTTTTTCTTCTTCCCAGCCTTATATACCCAGAGAAAAACGAGGGCCCATGCTTAGGGGAAGCATTTTAAAGCAGGTGATCTGCCTGAACCACTAAGTTAAGCAGCCCCCTTGATAAGGGACCTCTGGCTTGATAATCTTAAGTTACTGATATCAGTCTTTTATCCACCTGGAGCAGGCTAGAGGCTCTTGGCTTTGGGATTCATTGCAGTCTTCCACCAGAATTTACAAGAGATAAAAGAAGCTTTTCTCTGTTCACTGAGTCGGGAGGATCTCCTAACACTCACACACAACATGATGATCACTATGGCACATTCCATCAGGCTGTCTATTGCTCTATCCTCGTGAGAAATTCATATTTTGAGCCTTCAAACTCGCCAGCAGGCCCACTGCAAGGTCTTTGGCTGCTTTTCTTCCTGCAAACATCTAGGTTACCAGCAGGTGCTGTGGAGGTATAGATCACTCTGTGTGCTGATTTTTGAGTTATGAAATTAAGAGACAAATATGAAAACATTTTTAAAGTAAGTATAAAAATGGTGCTCAGAGACACTGTCAGTCACTTTCACGACACAAAGGAGACCACAAGCGTCTTAGAGATGTTTGTCCTCATGTGGGATGAAGCATGGTGACTCAGTATAACAAGAAATAAACTTAATCCTTCATTTCCTTTGAATGAAAGTTGTATGTCGCATACAGGTCGACAGGAAACCTACATCTGACAGCAGAAATCAGACAAAGAAGGGCCCTAAAAAGGGACAGTTTGCAAACGTCTTACTGGACCTTAGGGAGACAGGGAAGTGGTCGCTTAGAGCAGGACTGCAACTCTACCTCAGGTTTCCAAACAGAAGATAATTATGAGGCAAGAATGCTTTTCGTTCAGGTTCCATTAATGGGAAATGTGTTATCATTTGACCTGCAATTTATGTAGTTCAGTTGTATGCTATCTCTGAAGAGGCAAACTATAAACTCTAGTGTATTAAATATGTTTAACCTATTTGAAAGAAGCATACTTAACTGCTTTATCTCCTTAATTGCTTTTATATAGCTATGTGCTGCTACTTACAGACCATGGGAGCGTAGGTCATACTGTGGGAAGATTTGCAAGTGTATCTGATTTAGCTCTCTGCCTCTACCCAATGAAACACTTTTCTATTAATTTTGCAGGGGAAGGTGCTGATTAAAAGAGGCCAGCCAGTAACTAGAGAGATGGTCTGAGCAATTAGTTTTGCAATTGTCTTTCTCGGACTACAGCAACACTACATTCTTAGTCTAATATATTTCCTAATCAGGATTTCTTCCTGATTTGATTATCTCTTTCCCCATGGCATGACCTGGAGAAATCCTACTACATATGTGGCTACTTTCACTCAATTTTAAGATACAGACTTAGACACTGACTTATATAAGTTGTCTTCATTTTGTTTAGTACATTTAAAGGCTGCAAATTTTTTCATTTTATAAATGATTATGGAATTATAGCAGCGCTTTCTAGACTGTGTTGTTAAATTTATTGTATTCTATGTGAATGACAATAAATATAAATGACATAGGAATACATACTATTTAGAAGACATAACAATTTGTCAATGAGATTAAATATGTGACTTAAGAAATCAACTTTATTATTCTATACTCACCCCCTTATATAATTATAGATTCATTTTTTCCTCAAAAAAGTTAGTGTTTCCAGAGAAAATTATCCTTCAGTCCTTTCAAAAACAGGTGATATTAAGAAAATTCACCATTAGAGAACTGAAAAATGCTTTATATTCTAGAAAAATATCCCATAAATTGGACTACACTGGTAGGGTTTGTTGACCTCCTTTCTACCATAAAAGCAAAGAAAAAGGGAAAAAAATGCAAATCACAGTAACAACAAAAGTGTATAGCTGCTAGGGACAGCTACTGGTATTTGATAAATATTTTCACTTGTTATTTTCAAATAAAATTGGACCCATTGCTCAATCAGCTTTCCTTCTCCCATGCTCATCAGGCAACTGAAGAAAACAAGTCATCACCTGTATCTCTCGATCATAGAGAGACAAAGGCTAATAGGAATTTAGAAATGCCCATCTTTGTATTTGCCCTCATTTTACAATTAATCACCTTGTGTCTCCAGTCAGTGAAAAATTCCAAGGGCTTTAAATGATAAATGTCTCTCTTGTAAAAAGTAGGAAGGAGGAGGGAGCGTGCTGTTGGCGCTGTCCATTGTGTGGTAGCCACCGAGACTGGGAGGGTTGGGAAAGAATCTAAAAACAGGTGCTGATCGTCCACGACAATCAGGGAAAGGGTTTTTTCTTTCTTTTGAAAAATTTTTTATATTTATTTTTCCCATTTTATTGATATGTGTACATGCAAATTTTAAGGTTTACAATGGAGTTGAGCATTTTGTGCACATACGTATCTTGTCAAGGTGACAAGGGCTTTCCCGCCCTCCTTCTGACACTCCCGCAGCCCACCCTACCCCCCTGTTTCACTCTGTTTTTCATTTTGAGTTCCATAAGAGTTGTGATCTGGGTCTCTCATATCAGAAAGACCGTTCGATGTTTCACCTTCTGCTTCTGACTCACTTCACTAAGCATGATGCTCTCAAGCTTCTTCCATTTGCCTGTGAAAGCCTCCATGCTGTTGGACTTTATAGATGCATAGTATTCCATTGTGTATAAAGACCACAGTTTGTGTATCCACTGGTCTGTTGATGGGTTTTTTGGTGTCTTCCATATTTTAGCTATTGTGCAGCTATGAACATGGGTATACATATATCTCTGTTGTATGTTGTTTTGACCTCTTTTGGATATATTCCCAAGAGGGGTGTCACTGGATCGAAGGGGATTTTTTTTTTGAGAGCTCTCCATACTGCTTTCCAAAGGGGTTATACTAATTTACATTCCCACCAGCAGTGCAGGAGGGTTCCTTTCTCCCCACAGCCTCGCCAGCAGGGATTGCTATTTGACTTGTTGATATAAGCCATTCTCTCTGGAGTGAGATGGTATCTTAGCGTTGTTTTGATTTGCATCTCTCTTATGGCTAGAGATGTTGAGCATCTTTTCATGTATCTGTTGGCCCTTTGTATTTCTTTGTGAGTGAACTGCCTCTTCATTTCATTTGCCCACTTTTCAATAGGATCCTTTATTTTGGTAGGCTTACTTTTCTTCAGCTCCCTGTATATTCTAGTTATGAGCCTCCTATCTGAGTTGGTGGTGGTGAATATTTTTTCTCAGTCAATTGGTTCTCTTTTTACAATGTTGATTGTTTATTTGCTGTGCAGAAGCTTTTTAATTTGACAAGATCCCATTTGTTAATAGTGAGGATAATTTCTTTTGCTCTTGGTGTCTTGTCAAGAAAGTCTTTGCCTACCCCTATGTCCTTTAGAAATTTGCCTGATTTGTCCTCTAGAAGGTTTAGTGTTTCATTTTTAATGTCTAGGTCTTTGATCCACTTTGATTTGATTTTGGTGCATGGTGACAGGTGTGTGGCTAGATTCATTCTTCTGCATGTGGATGTCCAGTTTCCCCAGCACCATTTGTTGAACAGGCTGTCTTTTTTCCATTGTATGCATTTGGCCCCTTTGTCGAAGATTAAATAAATGGAGGGTGTTGGCGTTTGTCTCTGCATCCTCAGCTCTGTTCCACTGGTCTATTTTTGTGCTAGTACCAAATATTTTTAGAACTACGGCTTTATAGTATAGTCTGATGTCTGGAACTGTAATGCCTCCTGCTTTGGTCTTGTTGCTCAGGATTGCTTTGGTTATTCTTGGTCTCCTTTGGTTCCATATGAATTTTAGAATTTTTGTTTCAAGTTCTTTGAAGAAACTTGTAGGTATTTTGATGGGGATTGCATTAAACCTGTATATCAGTTTAGGTAGTATAGTCATTTTGACTATATTTACTTTGCCTGTCCAAGAGCAGGGGATGCCTGGGAAAGGGCTTTTTCTGTACAAATGAATTAATGTTAATGAATGGGAGAATGGAGGCAATACATAAACACAGAATTTAAAAAATAATACCTGGGATATTTTAGAGAAAGCAGGAAAATATTATGGTCATAGTTTATATTGTTCCTTTACATCAATAATTCTTAAACTTTGTGAGTGTATCAGATTTACTTGGTGGATCTGTTCATTACATAAACAACTTGGTCCCAATCTAGAAGGTTGGACTCAGCCAGGGGTGTTAGGGCCTGGAAATGTGTATTTCTCTCAAATTTTCACATAATATTTATACTGTTGGTTTTTATTGCACCTTATGAATATATATTTTAGGTCTTGCTTTGAATTTTAATTTCCAAGTTCTGTCTAGTAATAATTATTTTGCTTTCTTTGTCAGCAGTAGTGTGGTGGGGGGGGGGGGCACTAGCAAATGAATTTGCATGTTTGTTCTCATGTAGCACAGAGGAGCATGTTGAAGGAGTCAAAACACGGCACTATAGAATCCCCTGTGCAGATGTCAACTTTACAGCAATCTTTTCATGCTACCCAAGAATAAAACCCAAGTATTGCTTTCATTCCCTGACCCCATCTCTCTCTCTCTGCTTCTCTGTATGTTGCCTTTTTCTTTAACTCTATTCCACTTTCGTGGTCAAAGCTATTGGTCAAAACAGAAGCCAGGTATTTCAATGAAACTATTTCCTATGATATGACCATTTTTGGTTTGTGTGTCCAAAAAAGCAGAGACTAAGTTGATTATTCCTGTACCTCTGATGGGTACCTACAACCCAACTTCCTCTGTTGGCATGGAGGAGCTACAGCAGATGTGGAGGTGTTAAAATCTACCAAGAAAAGAACACGAGGCTGCCTGAAACTGTGTCACAAAACAGAAGGATTGTGTAGGGAGCATCACATGCTTCTCAGCTGCTTTTCTATAAAATTACTACTCATTGGAGCCTCTGTGTAACTTCTTGAAGATGCATCAGCCTGAACCTCACATTTGCAGTGTTTGGTTCCCTCTGTCTCCGTCTTTGAATGAAGAACTTGGGAAGATTAGCTTAATATCACACATACTGTGTGTACTTAGTTGGGTTTGAAATCCTGTTCCCTAAATCAGCCTATGCTGTTTCTCCATTTCCTGCCTCTGTTCAAAGTTTATGCTGATGATTCTTCTAAAAGACAGAAAAAAAAATCATCCTTGGTACCCTCACTTAAAAATAGAAGCATGGCTTGTGGCTGACATTACTGGGGAAAAATTTTATCTCAATTTTGACTTTACCATAATACTAAAAAGTTCTAAAGAGTATATTATGCCCACTTTGGCTGGGAGAGACATCCTTTTCAACAAACAATCCACATATCTTACAGCTTCAAAGACATTCTTTATAAAAATCCAGATGTTCACAGACACTCTGCAATCAATTTCATCATTGGATAATTGCATTTTTTCTGTCCAAGGGCAGTTTCAACAGGATATGATATATTTTGTTTTGGGTTGCTGTAAGCACCAATAGCTCAAAACGTGCTGTTATAACAACCCACTTTATCCTAGCTAGTAGCTGACCTCCAGGGAGCACAAGACATTTTATTATTAGCTTCTTGTTAGTTAACAAAATTGAGTTCTTCTGCAGGAAATAAAAGTCTCGTTACTTCCATTTTACAGACAAAGCAGTCAAGGCCTGAAGGCTAAATGATTGCTTCATAGCCTCACAGATTCCAAAGCCCTTGAGTGCCATGAGTCAGAGGTCTAAAATCTAGAAATAGAAGCAAAAACAAAAACCTTGCTGTATGAAATATCTGTCTCGTCGTCTCCTAACCTAAAGAAGACTAGAACTTTCTTCTTGGCAAATTCTTCATAACTTATACATGAGCAAGAAAATATCTTTCTGCTCATCTCAGTTTTGGGGAGTTATTGGACTCATTTCAGTAGATATAGTCATGATGCTATTAAATACCAACTTTTATAGGTTACATCTAAAATGTCCTTCAGAAGTCTCATGGTTAAAAGTTAGTCGTTGAGAAGGTGAAGAGATCGCCCAGGCACTATATTTACCAGTGCGATCATGGCCAAATGTATTGGTGAGTGGTTGACCCTGGTTAGGGGTGGCAATGGGCACATATATTAGAAGGCTGTCGTCTTTTTCCGGGCTTCTGTCTTCTTTCTCTGTTTTTGTAGCTTCCATTGGATCAGCACCTTCACTCTGTGTTGCCCTTCTGCCATGTCTTTTCTGCTTTGAAGCCTGCCAATCACAGATTGGTCCTCTAGGACATTAATGACCAATATAAATCTCATCTCCTTTAAGTTGTATGTATTACATACATTTTTTCCCAATGATGAAAATGTAACTAATACAGATTTAGGTAATAGGAGTGGGTTTATCGCCATGCAGGTGTGCGCCACTGTAGTTTAGAAGCAGTTGGTACTTGTTTCTTGGGAGAAAGGTTGAAAAAGTTTGGAGAAGTGAGTTAGAAAAGTCCTAAATTCCTGTGAATGGAATATAACGAATGATTCTGGTTAGAGCCCAAAATCTGTGAATGACAATTGAATGTGGACAGTAAAGGTCAGGCTCAGAGGGCTTCAGATGGAAGCAAGGACTCAGTTAGCAGGTGGATTAGAAACCCTGTGTTTCACTGTAGCAGAAAAATCTGTCTGAGATTAAGGGTGAAGAAAATTCAGGGCAGCTAAATGTTCAGGCTGTCACAGGAGAACTGCTCCCTGTTCTTAGCTTGATCCTCAGAACCAAAATAAAAGAGCAGAGTTGGATAGTTTTAAAAGTTCGTAGTTTTCCCAGAAAGAAAGTTCCTACAAAGTTAGGGCCAAGGAAAGCATAATTGCTGAAAAGATTAGCATTAAAAAAGAAGCCAAGTATTTTGGGTCAGGACAACAGGAAAGTTGGCTTAAAGGCATCTCAGTAATTGGCCAGACCCCCTCCACCACAGGCTCAAAAATGCAGAAGTGTGAATCTTTCATTTGAGAATGAAGCCTCTTCCCGGAGAAGGGCCACTTGGAGAGTAGGTTCCCAGGGATATATTCCACAGGGCCTATTTGTCCAGGCACCCAAAGACTATTGCTATCGCAACCAGAGTCCAGGGAGGCCTGGATACTAATTTAGGGGGTAACAGTCCTTAGTTTTATTCATATAGTGTTGCATTTTTTTCAGGAATGCATACTATAAAAACTTGGGGAACACGGAGGCTCTCTCCACTCACATTTCAGAAGTCCTGGGAAGTCGGGCAAAAATGTGTAATAGAGTCCTAATTGTTGAGAGGATTTTATGTGAGGATGTTACAAGAAATGTACTAGAGAGGTCAAAGGTGCAGCGAAGACCCCTGAAAGTTGGAAATGCCAGAAACATGAAGTGTCGTCCAAGTTGCTGTAGGTAGTGAGTGGAGCCATATTTTCTGGCTGTCATAGGTTGAACATCCTTTCTTTATCATTGCTTTTCTGCCATACCTAAATTTGCAGAAACTTCCTTTCTGATAAAACTACAAAAGTTTAAAATTATTTATCTCTGTTCTTTTGCTTCTCACTGAAGATCTAGCTAAGAACAGCCAGCAGTTCACATGCTACAGCACGAACACTGGACTGCCTTTAAATTTCTTATGCCATATTTATTAATCTACCACCCATATTCTGCCATGTAGCCAACAATCATGAGCTGAATTCTGCAAAAAATGTGTACAGAAATATATCTCTCTTTAAGCTCTGGGCATTAGGGATTTTGAAACAGTGATGTAATATACTAACTTTTGAAAACTTTAGCTATATTTTTCTTTTGTATGGTCAACTATATGCAGAATATTCTAGATTTGGAGTTTTGTGAGAGAATAAATAAGGCTTAGAAATGTTACGTTCCTTCATTTGTTTGATCTTCATTTAGTGCAATCTTTGAGGTCTTGGTGGTCTCTCTCTCTCTCTCTCTCTCTCTCTCTCTCCCTCTCTCTCCCTCTCTCTCCCTCTCTCTCTCCCTCTCCCTCTCTCTCCCCTCCCCTCCCTCCCTCTATCCACACACACACACACACACAATCTATGAGAGGAAAAACAACCATACTTTTCTGTTGCTTTTTGTTTGGGAGATTGGTTGACTGGTTTCGTTTGAGACAGTATCTCAATCTCACTCTGTTCACACTAGTCCTGAACTCACTAATGAAACTGAGCTTGGCCTCAAACACATGGCAATACAGTAGAACTCATTCCTGTCTCAGCACCCCTGCTTCTGGGATTACATCACAAAGCCCAGATGATGTGCCGCTGGAGAATCAAACTCAGGGCCTTGAGCTTGCTAGGCAAGCACTCTTAACTGCTAAGCTACACCTTCAACCCAAGCAATCAAAGTTTAAGTTCATCCCATTTGATCCCAGAACTTCTCATCCTTATTTTTAACACTGTGCTCATCAGACTTTTCAAGTAAGCCGTTTACTAGTTCAATTCCTAAGGGCAGAAATTCTTATTTTTTGTAGTGCAGAGAATTGAACCCAGAGATTTGTATATACAGGCAAGTGCCCTACCACCAAACCTCGTGCGTAACTCCTAGAAAGTGTTCTATTTGTCACTGTACCCAAGCGTATAGAGAGAGCCTTGTACATAACGTACATGTGTGTGCATGTGAGCTACTCCATGTTCTTTTCCAGAAGCATTTCTTCTCTAAGAGCTGGTTGTCACGTGCTTTAGAGGCTGCACAATGAAGGCCGTAATGGTTCTCCCTCAGATTGAGTCAGGAGAAGGCATCCTTAGGGAGGTGATTACAGAGGGACAGTCTGTCTGAGATAAGTTTTCTCCACCTACACCTGTGCTGCTGTGGGCTAGCAGTATCATCTCTTGAAAGTAACAAAGCAGGGTGAAAGCATTTCATAATGTTCTGTACAAAAATGACAGCTATGAATCTAAAAGAGAGAGAAAACACAACATAAAACAAATCACTGGAGTGAAATCTCTTCTAGAAACCTAAAATTTATATTCGGCTGAACATGAGACACTACTTAAGGTGATTTATGTGATTGTTGGTAAAATATATATGGATGGGACTGTGTTTTTTATAAATAAATTTGCATGCTTTCATATTTGCATTTACACCAAGTTTGTTTTTATTTATTGGTTAATATAGGTTGCTTTCATCTATACGTGAAAAACTTGCTTCAGCCTCACATCTAATTAGATATCTTGAGCAAATATTTTTCAGTTGTACTTCAGAAACATCCTACAATCTCTCACATTTACCATCTCAGTCCCTGCTGTGCCATGACTTGTTAAGAGTCATAGATTCTCTGCAATTAGAGATGTTTTTTGTTCCAGCTGAGCTTCATCCGACTGATAGATTTCAAATCTTAACATTGCACGATCAGTCTCAAAATGTACACGTGAATCATGGCGTTTTAGAGAGAGGAAGAATATTCCAACTTTGAAACTTCATTGGACGATTTAGCTTTCTTTTAACGTTTATCACAGTTAGGAACAGAGAGTGTCTTGTCCCTTTGTGCTCCTTGCAGCCCTTGGCAGGGTGACTGGCACCACACAGGTGCTCAGCAGAGAAGGGCTTAAAGACACTAAGAGGTGATCTTGTCCCACCTTATGTTTCAAAATAAGAAAATTTCTGAGTAGCATTCTCAGGAGGTGATCACATAGCCTCCCATGGAAGCCTTGCTACCTCCTAGGGCAGTTATTGAAATCTGTTGTATGGCTTGATCAAATTCATCTCTTCTGAGGGCAGTTTATATGTCCCACATGTAGAATCAGGTCCACTCCTCTGTCCTGTATCTGGAATCAATCATCCTGGTTTTACTCTTTGTTTACCTATTCTCTTCACCTTAACTCACTTAATTACTTTCCCCCCAAATCTTCCTCTAGCTTAATGATTTCAGTGCACGTTAAGGTGATCATTCTCCATTTTTCCAGTTTCTTTCTTTAAATGTAACTCCAGATAGAAGAATGCCAAGTGTGTGCGATGACCCTAGCATGTGACAAACTCGTCCTCTGATACAATAGCTATTTTAACAAGGAGACAATTCCATTGTCCACAAAGATTAAGTTCTTCCTTACCCTGACCTGATTTAGAGGGAGGTTTGTTGAGATCTGACTTTGCAAGAGCTGATATTGTCTCAGTGGCCTTTACTCTGTGTCACAGAGAAGCAGAGTGCTGAAAAAGACACATCCCGTGTAAATAAACTTGTTTTTATTTTTTGCAAAAATGCATTCCATGAACTAGTTTTAAATTAAAGGAAAAAACAAGTTGAATAACATGAGGACATAATGTAGACCAAAAAGAAAAATGACATCAAACTTAGGTATGCACACGTTCATCAACATTTTAAGAATCCTTAAAGATAATTTGTAATTTCTGTAAATTAAACTCACTACATATTCCCATATTGCCGATAGTTAAAATTTAACAGTCTTTGCATGCTTTCTTTATTCCTGGAGAACCCATCACATGGAAATGATGTCTGCTTAAGTTTGGCTTCCTGTTTGGGGACAATGAAATTGTTGGTCAGAGGAGAATCCCTGCTAGCAATGGCTATATAGAGATGCTAAGGATGGAGATGGAGGAACAAAGTGAGCAGGATAAGAAGGAAGCTCTTCTGAGTTTACTGGCCTGAAATATATATACTGATCTCACATTTATTAAATACAGGAAGGTAAATCTCTATTGTATATTAAAGACATAGTCTTGAATTTAGGTTAAGGAAAAAGTCAAAAAAATTCTTCATATCATATAGGAGCTATAAATAATCTAGTCGCTATTATAATTTCAATCAAGATATTTATAATTAAAATGCAGTGCAGATAATTGATAGAAGTAGGGCTAGCAATTAATAATATTTGGCTCTTTGTTCACTGTTGTGGACACTAGGCCTAGAGACTCAACGTCATGGACCAGATTTCTAGGAGGCAGTTGCCCCAGCTCAGCCCCTCAGTGCTGTGGTTCTCAAACTGACTGAGTACCAGGCACACAGGTGCCAACTTTACAAACTCCCAAGTCCTGCATCATGAAATTCTCATTCACTCAGTAGATCTCATTCGGCAGAATTGCACAATTTGTGTTTTAAAACTATCAATTGATCCTGGTACAAGTGACATCCAGATATACCAGATTAAAAGCATCTTCAAAATGTTTCTGAAATATTTGTGCCTTTTTTTTTCTTATTTGATCCTCACAGCAAACTACTGAGGCCAGAGGGTCCTAATCACAGCAGAGGGGCAAAGAGTTTAGGATCGTTTTCAAAACATTTTATTTTGAGCTAATTTGGGACTTGCAGACTGATAGATCATTTTCAGTGGCCCAGTTTCCACACTCCTTTGGCGATGAAGGGCACAGTGTAACAGTGACATATGTGTACGCTGGACACATGAATGCTGAGCGCCCTGCTTCTTTCTGTGTTCCTTTTTATGTATTTTGTAAAATGGTGTGCTCACATATACTTACATAGGTCTCTTGTGTTGTGGATAATCACCTCTTGATAGATGTTGAACATTTTTGCTTGTATTTTTATGTTTCAGAATATGATGTCAGTCAGATGAGTAGAGGTGAAGGCGACATCTTACCTGTAACACTAATAAGCTTTCAAACTTGCATGATTGAAGAATATGCCAAGAATATTTGCTACTGAAGTTTTCATTAAATAGGTGTATCACTAATCTTTCCAATCAGAAATGAATTTTATCCAACTGTAAAACATTCTAATTCTTTTAGCATGTAAGTATGCTAGTGACCTGTGCGTAACCTTTAAACAAAGTACCTTTGTTAAATATTCCAATTCCTTCATGTGATTGAACATTGTCATTACAGTTTTAAATATTTAGTTAGCTTAATTCAGCATGAGCCACTTCATCCTGAATTTTAATACCAGCCTCACAATATATAATGATTGAATGAAGGAATCATTATTATGTATTAATGGTGAAAATTAAGTTAAATGTTTTAACATGCTTGCAAATTTCTAAGCCATCACCAACAAGGAACATATATAATAAGATGGCATTTTCTCTTTACTGTTCATTGGGCAGAATGAAACCCATAAATATGGTAATTGTATTTGAATCCCATGTAGTCAATATACTTAGAAACTGAATACACTGAAACACTGGTTACTGGTTAAAAAAAAATACTTCCTAAATGGGAGTCAGGTGTTGCAGTCAATTAAAAACCTCAACTGTGTAAATTGACATATAGGTGCTTTGTGAAAAGTGTGGTTTTGTTACAAGGGGTTATTCCAACTTCTTTAATCATAGTTAAAGCCTAATACATAAACCTCTCTTGTTCTGCTTCATTAAGCCGTTTTACAAAGTCGTTATGGACTATCGGGCCTGCTTAGTGGCCTTAAGGCCCCATTTAATACCTATTTCAGATTTCAGATCCCTGTTGATAGAAAATGCATGGTATGAAATCCCAACGGCAGTGCACAAATGGTTATAATAATTTCCAATTTAAAATTTTCAATTTCCATATATTTGCAAACTGAGTTAGTTTTGCTTCTTAAAATCACTCATTTGTGTGTGAGTGTGTTATAAAAAGCGAACAGATGATGACTGGCTAAAACTCAGATATTGATAACTTTAAACCCTCTTGACTTTTATTAAATCAGTTGTTGAGTCTAGTATAATTGCAGGAAAGTTGTCACCTGGGCATCCAAGTACTTCCATTTTCTCTCTGACCTGAAAGATTTGGGCCTGCCAGGAAAGTGCTGCAAAATCCCAACTTCTTTTTTTTCGCTCTGCCACAGGCGTACGTCATGACAGACTTTGGGAATGCAGACCGCTTCTAGTAAGAGCGATGCAATGTTGTGGGTCCAATAAAAAAAAATCATGAGTTAATAACAGTGTTCAAATGATGGCTGGGGTCAGTCTTGTCTAAAAGAGAGATGTTTGGCCATTGCTGGAGGGTATGATATTCTATTCTTGGTCCAATTACCGGTGGATGGCTTGACATTGAGCTTTCATAATCATTGTTCATGACCTTTCATGTGGAAGACATTTTAATAATAATGTGCTAGATCTTACGGAGGAGTTCATGCACTAGTTCCCTAAGAAACTACTTGTGCATGAAAGAAACAATCATAGCTTGCCAGCCTAGGGGTGTAGTAAGAACACATTTACAAACAAGCCGGATGAACTTCTGAACAGAGTTACTTTAAATATAGCAAATTATGTAAGTAGGTTAACAAATGAGCTTAACACAAAGTGGTAAATAACTCTCTCAAGTAGTCTTGCTATGTTTCCAAATTTCTCTCTTTGTACTTGAAAAGTTTAAAATGTGATATAAGGAAGCCTTAACTAAGAGGAAAAAGGCTTGTGTGTCTGTTTGTTCTTGTGATATACTTGGATAACATTAAAAACTGCACATTTAGAGAAAAATCGATACAAACAAAAGACCTTAAAAATTGGACATTAACTTGAATTCCTTCAGAAATTATCTTTTAATATAGATATATTTCTCTAAACTAAGAGAAGTTAGATAATTCTCTTAAGAACACATTGTACTTCATGATACATTGCTGTCAGAAATCAAATCAAAGAGGATCAGAGATCTCTTTCATATACTTGAGCCAAATAGTCCCAGCTGAATATGAATATCTTTTTCCTGATGTAACTTTGTCCTGATTCTCAGATGACACATACTGTCTGGTACTGCAGCTCTGTACCTAGGTGATCACTGACTTCCAAGAAAGTTAGCTAACCAATCTTTACCTCTATTGTATCAAGTATGAATAGACTCATGTATAAATAGTACCTCTACACCAAGGCTATTTCAAAATGTACTCCAGTAAAAAACGTAGCTACATTTCTGACACATAAGTGTCTGATAATTTTAAATATTGTGCTTAATTTCATTAATGTTATTCTTGGGTGCCTTGACTAGTGAGTAAGGTCTTTGTATCCTATAAAAAGAGGATTCTTGAAAAAGTGAATGTGGCAGATGGATAAAATGAATGCTGGAGAAGTAAGTCCTTGAAGGACAGAGAGCCCATAAACTAGAAGGCGACAGAGAAACTGAAGCAGCTTAATCCTTCTGCCCCTAATATGTGTGACTCAGGAAATATCCCCTCGAGTTATAAGCAGACAGCCACACTTGCGAAAGGCAACTGACTTTTCTGGGAAATGACAGAGAGACTGTTGTCTCGGGTAAAGGCTTGAGAGTCAGGGGTATTGTTCTCAGGGTGGGTTCTGAGGCGAACCGTTCAATTTGAATAACTCAGAGGTTAAAGAAATAGTAATATAGGAAATAAATTTGACCACAAGATTCACTTCAGGAGAAAAAAAGAACACCACAACAGTTTTATGTCAACTATTAGTACATCACCAGTTGAAAAATCTTAAATATAACCACCAAAATGTGAGGTAGCGGTCAGGAGGTACATAAGAGCTTTCAGTAGAAACCAGAAAGGAGAAACTGCCCACTGAATGGTGAGGTGACATAGAACACAATCCAGGATTCTGCTAACAGTTTCTCAGACAGGATACATGCTTTCTGATTCCAATTTGACAGAGATATTCTGGACTTATTCTAATTAGCAATCCATGCAATTACAAATACACAACTGAAAGGGAATAAACCACGGACATTTGCATGTAGTATGAATTCTTAAGCCCTGAACTTGTTTTACTCAGTCTACCCCATTTCCCTAAGTGGCAATGCAATCTGTTCAGTTCTTCAGATCAAAAGCCCCAAATCCTTCTCACTCAGTACTTATCCATCAGCAAATCAGCATCTCACCCACCAGCAAATCTGTGAGTATACCCAGTGTAACCACGTGGCATCACCATTACCACTTTACCCCACCCCCTGCTGCGCTAGGCCACTAAGGAGTCTTCTGGTCGAAATGTGTGTTTCTGCTGTCTCCTTGTTTCATTGCACACATCAGAAAGATTAAGACTTCTCATGCCATTTTCTTGTTCAAAACACTGAAAAGGTTCTCTGTTCTTAAGGGTAAAAACTAAAAGCTGGTTAATGACCTAGGAAGCCTTATAAAACTTCCAGCTCTGTTCCTAGTTCCCTTTATCTTCCTTTGGTCTAGAGTAGCTTATGTCACAAGGTCACTCCCTGTCCTCTGACCTGTCGTCTTCTTACCCAAGAAAATAGATACGTCAGTCGCTCATTTATTTACACCATTACTCAGATGCCTTCTTTCCTGACCACACTAAAATTTCAACCCTGCCTTGCAATTCAAAATGTTAATTTTCTATTGATTTTTTCAAGATTTATTATTTTTTCTCAGCATTTATCTCTATGGAACACACTGTTTATACTTTAGGTTATTTGTTCCTCTCATCTACAGACATATTTTTTTTGAGACAGGGTCTCTGTAGCCCAGGCTGGCCTTGGACTCATGGCAATCCTCCTGCCTCAGCCTCCCCAGTGCTGGGATAACAGGTGTGCGCCAACATGCTCAGTTTATGGGGTGCTGGGGATTCAGACTCAGGTACTTAGTGCTTGATTTAGCACTTGCTAGGCACGTGCTTTAATCATTCAGCTATTCCTCCAGCCTCCAGTTATATAAATATTTTGGCAGACTTCTTTCCTTGACCAATGCCGTATTCTCAGGACCTACAAAATGTCTGCAATGTAACAGGCTCCGTAGTTTCTGAATAAAAAGGAATGATTATATTTTAATCACAGCATTTACTACTTAAAGTTTGCTGTAGCAACTTCTCTGGGAGCCTTAGTTATGCTCTGTGTGATTTCAGTGTGTCCAGGGAGGAAGGGATGCTTTGCATAGAAAAGCAACGTAGGGTGGAGTTAGGGGTGGAGATGGAAGTCACAAGATGGAAGGTAGAAAAGGTCCATCTCGGTGCCTACAGTTTACCGTGTAGATAATGGTCACTTGAGTGACATTGGAAAGAGCCAGAAAGAAGTTGGAGAACATCACGAGAAAAATATAAGCAAAAAGCCAATAAACCACTTTTCTCCTCCTTCACAATTTTGTCACATTCAGGCTGCCTCTCCGCCATTCTTCCAGATAAGTAAATGTGCTCAAGGGCTCCCTGCGCTCCAGAGCTGCTGGTACTCTATTCAGAAAACAAGCAGGGAGCCACAGGGCCCTACACTTGCCAGCACTCTGCTTTACTAGGCAAAGGTCCTGACAAAAGTGAGGGACAGATACAGATCTTTAAATCCTAGGATGTTTGTGGAACAGGAAGCTCCTCTTAGGGTACTTTCTCTCTCCTCCTCTGGCAATGAGAAGCCTTTTGCTTTCTTCTTACTTTCCCTGCATGCAAGATGTCCTTGGTAGATACAAAAAAAAAAAAAAAAAAAAAAGGCTTCCTTTGGAATGTTAACAGTCAGTTACAAATGCAGGGAACTCATGGAGGTAGAGTCAATTATCTACTGTCATCATCTTCAGGAGCATTCTTGTACCACTTTCCCCTTCAGGGTAATATATTTTTGTAGAGGGGGAAAGAAAATGGCCACTAGAAATGACAGTATTCAGAGGACAAAAAGAAGTCACATGCTCCGAGATTATTTGTGGATCTGCCAGAGAGGAATCTGTTACCTGAAGCTAAGCGCACATTGGTCACATTTATTCTCCACGTCATCTGATACAATCCTGCTTCTGAAATGGAGATCTAAGGACTTGACATAGGAAAGATTATTCAAAAATGGAGCTGCCCCCCAGAGCCCCGCTATTCCGAAGTTGGACTAGCTTTCAGGTGTGCCTGCGATCTTAAAGATTTAGATGTTGTTGATGTCATGCTTACAGTTACAGGAAGTAAAACAATGACGTTTCACTTGATAAGAGACATGAGTCACAAGTTGGAAACAGGCAAAATATATCATTGAGTGCCCTTTCAATACAGGGCTGCATTTGAATTTTTGGCATAGGGGCTAATTAGTTTTATCCAATACAAATTCAGGTAATGTTTGTCTAATAGAAAAGATAAACTCAAGATGTATGGCTTATCATATTGTAAGACACTCAGCGTCGTATCCAATCCTTTCTGATTTAGCACAATAGTTATTTACATATAAGACATACACACTACTAGCTTGTCAAATATACTTGTTTCTTTTAATAAGTAATGACCTAAATAAAACCCTTTACTTGTTCATTTTACCATGTTAAAAGTTTAATTTTTTTAAATTATAGCTTGACACTAATTACTGTCTTTGCCACTCAAAACCATGTTATATGCTAGGAAATTGACCTAATGGAACTTAATTGGTAACTTTATCCACTTTGCGACCTGAAAACTCATACCATTCCTTTGCCTTTCCTATTTTTACGATCCCATCACTCAGCCTCACACCTAAGCACTACATGGCTTATTCGTGACTTTCATAGGATCCATTTCATGCCTGGTACCTTATGACTTTATGTCAGTTAGCTTTATCTTAGCTACTGACATAGCAGGCAAATAGAAAAGTATTTAAGAGACATAATTTTCTTATCCATCCCTTTTCCCTTTTAGAGTATCTGTGTAAGTCAAATGCGATACAGTATCTTACCTTGATTGTCACTGAATTTAACACAGAGAAAAAATATATATACTACACAGGTCAAACTGAAATAAAATTCAAGGTGCTTAAAATTATTAGGCATGTTAAAGATAATGATGCAAAAAATTAAAAAATTACCGTAATAGAACACGGAAACTTTTTTAAAAATTGAATCGTTCTTTTTTTTTTTTTCTCAAAACTTCTGGAATGACCCTTTCCAGGTAGAAATCAGGAAATTCTGGAGTATTCACAGATATAGCATTTTCTTCGAAGGAAGTCTCTTCTATGAATTATAGTCAAAGTTTCCATATTATACACATATTAATTGAAGAAAAACTAAATAAAGAATAACAATTATTGTATCCAATTTAGAGTGACCTATATTTTGGTCTTATTTCTGACTCGTCCTTTGATACAATCTCAGTGTTCCTTTTGGCCATTTCATCTTAGAAGATAGCCAAAACATACTGATATTAAAGAATATTAAGTTAATGAAATGAGAGAAATTGGTAAGCTTACATAATAAACCTCCAAGTCTTGCACATTGTGACTGAATCAAATATCTGTTCGAACTATTAGAGTTTAGGAAATTATTGCTAGATTATTGAGAACTATTGGTAAGTAATACAGAATCCTTAGTTATAAAGAAAGAAATCATAATTTTTTTTTAAAAAACTGCTGTTGGTAAGAGTTTCACATTATTATGTGGTAACTGAAGTAACAAGTAAAATATGGTTCATTTGAAGTGTCAACTTCTTTGCAAAAATTTTTCCATTAAGCATTTAAAATTAGTCTTTCAGTTCTGATTCATATTCCAATGGTTATTTCCACATTTTAATATATATAAGTAAATTTGCTTAAAAATAAAATTAGCTGTCATTGATTTAGATATCTTTGCATATTACCATTATAAGACTTAAAAAAAAAACTGAGGTTAGATTTGGTCCAAGGTCACACTAATATATCTATCACTGTCTACAAGTGACATTTGCTGAATATTACGGTAGGCTACATTTTTAGCATTCCCTCTGGCATGCTGAGATTAGATGTGACATTTCTTGTCCAGAATAAAACACAAGGTCAATTCTAAAGAATATAATACTGTATTTTTTATGCAAGTTTGCATTTGCTTATCTGGGGGACACAGGCAGTTCTTTTGAAAGCACGAGTCTTATGAAGCACTACCAAGCACATGCTAAATCCTCCTCACAGGGCGCCATCATTGTCCCAGTCCATATATACAACACTACTCTTGAGCCTTTCGCAAAATCCCTGAGAAAATAACCGTAGTGGAGGGCAGACTTCTCCAGCTCCTCCTATAAGAGGTCCAGGGAGCTTTTCCTCCCACTGGATGAAAGAGGTGATCATTTCATTAGTAGAAAAGTTCCCATGGAGACCCCCTACAAATGGTGGCTAGCATCTGTCTATCTGCCAGAACAATTATTCAGCTCTAGCTTTGTAAAATTTTGCATAATGCCAAACTAACATTGGTGATAAAAATACCTAGGGAAAAACCATCCATTGGTAAGTCTGTAACAGGAAGAAAACTTTTGAAATGTCATATCATGTTTGATATTTACTTCTTGTCCTAAAACCATAAAATTTTAAAAAGTAATAATAATAAACCATGTTTAGCCTGAGAGTTAACTTTGCTCTTTTAATCACCCTGTTACATCTACTTACCCTGATCAAGATCAATAAATACATGAAAAAAGTACTTGAGTTTCACTCTTTGAATGAAATGTAAGACATAAAATATTTTTCTCAGCTAAACATATGGGTAGTTAAAATCAAATAAAAAACAACAGACTGTCAACAATCTCCAGTATGAAAAAATGATCAATTTAGCAACTAAAATTATAATAACTTCCCAGTAGGGCTACTGGTACTGAACTACATGGTACAGAAAATAAATGTACATTTAAAGGTTGACTTTGTTTTTTCTAAGTCTTATCAGGAAAGGCACACCTAGACATGGGCTTAGGATCCTGTTCACAGGATTATATAAATATCAATAATTTCAGATTTTTCTGAGAACTTGAAAATAACACCCTTACTCTGATTTAAATATTACCTACAAGAATAAGTACTGTTTAGGAGAGACTCAACAAAAGGCCAATACGTATGCTTTTCCTTTTATTGGTCATAATTTGTCCTTCGAGGTATTTGGGGAAGGTAACTGTATGTGGAAGGAGTCTGCACTTTGGTCCTGCAACCTTCTCTATTAAATAGAGTGACTGGTAATGTCTGGGTGGCAGCTATACAGCCAGATAGCTCTTTTATCTATAAGGAGTGCAATGAGCCATCTGAGCTAACTCAGCAGAGAGAATGTTTACTAACAAAATGATTGCAGAGATCTATTGATTTGATGGATGCCTTGGGTTGTATGAGATAGAGGAGCCCAGAACAAAAATGGTAACAGATTTGAAAGCCATTAACAGCCTTCCTTGATCCATGCTGGCATGGTTTATTAGCACAAGATAGGCTCCCTGTTCTCTCTCTCTTTAATAATACTGTTCTATAGACCATTGAATGTTTTCATTTGGGAAATGAGAAAGCATTGACACGTTATCTGAACTGTGATTTCTTTAGTGATGTCAAGGGAATAACTATGCTAATTCTTTACTTTGACAAATGTGGGTGGTGGGCAGGGTAAGGCCCTTCTCTGATTTCTATGACTACTAGGCCCTGGTGAGAAAAGGTTAACAGCATACACCAGGGGTCATTTCACTCTGTTAAAGTTTTGAATTACAAAAGGGTTTTGGTGACACATACATTTTATAGTGATTCTCATATGACATTCTGTGAAGTAAAATTATGCTCATATTTTGCCAATGATAATGAGTTGAAGTAATTTACCTGAAACTGTTAACTTGATTCTTTATAAAACAAAGTTACTAGGAAAAGTTATCACAGAAATCTGGAAATATTCACAAAATCTTACACAAATAATGCCTTTTCATATAGGAATAAAAGACAATCTCCCTCACAGACACACAAATGTACAAAAACACATTCCTTGAGAAAATAGTATTTCTCTGGAACACAAGGAAGAATTTAGTAACAGCCATAGTGCCAACTTTGGAAAAGATAGCTTCTCTTAGCTTTAAAACTGGAACGAAACAACTCTCAACATTTGCAAAACATTCCTTTATTATTAGAAATAAATTATTTGTATAAAAATTGCATGCGTCAATCATTGCATTTATTTTTAGCACAACCCAGGGCTTCAATCCGGTCAGCCGATACAAGAAACAGATCATTGTCTTATACAAGTTGAACGATGTGGGACAGGAACGGGAGTTCTCACAATCACAGAAAAATACTTACAAGAATAACATCAGACATGGTTTATTTCAACAGCATTTTTTTTTTCACAAGCTAACATTAGTTTTCCTTTTTTGATTTTTTTAAATTGCTCAAGAGGAAGCAATATTTTAACTTGACACTCATTGGTTGTATTATATAAAATGGGTTTCTTCAATCCCCATTATTGGTACTTTTGGCTCATGGATAATTTTTTGTTCCTTACAAGACTATTGATTTGATTGATCGTAGTCTATGGAGATTTCCAGAAGTGAGTTTTTGTGGTCTCGTGTTCACTGGCTAAGATCAGACACCAGGTTTCTTCTGATTGGATCATTTCCCTGCTTCAAATTGAGTGATTGCTGTAGCTGATATATGTTGTCTTGGTAGAGGAAGCTGTTAAGACAAATGAACAGAAATTAATTGTATGTAATACTTATTTTGTCCAGATGATTTTAAAACTCAAATCCTGTGAGGATGGTTTGGTGCTAATTGAGTTTTTCAATAGGTTCAACATTATTTTTAAATCATGTAGTAGGAATTCCATGATCATAGAAATTAAAAATGCAGAATCAATATTAATCTGTAAAATCCAACAGTCTCATTTGTAACACATGGATAGTTAGCAGAAGACTAAATATTGCTAAAAAGTTAATCTTTTAATAGATATAGGTGAAATCCTATCTCAATAATGCATTAAAGATTTGCATGCATGTATATACATGAAAATATGGATATATGTGTATGTATAATGATGGGGTAGATTATTTATCTGTCTCACAAAGTATAGAAAAAGATAAACTTTCCAACCTAACAATTAAACTTAAATTTTTGAGTCTGATCTAATGACCAAAAAAGAGATAAGTATACATGACAGTATTCATGACAGTGAATGTATCTCCCATTTAAAAAAAATAATTTTAGGCTCTATAAAGGTAAAATAGCAAATACATGGAATACTTGCAAGCAGTGGAATATGCATATTCTTAATACATATTTATGGTTTAGCTTCATTCAAAAGATACAGTGGGAATGTTTATAAAATGAATACTCAAAGAAGGAAGTGGATATTCAACTGCTCTGTTAGCAATAAATTATGTACACAGGCCAAGTTCATATGGAGTTTACAGTCACTAAAATTAGCACAAAGAGTCCATGAAATGGCCAGTGGTAAAGATTTGACTTGTTTGATATTTTTCTGAATGTTATGGATTACATAGCAAAAAGTAAAGATTACAAAAAGTGAACTTTTTCTTATTTTCATTTAAAATTTATGTAATTCTCTGAAATGACTGCATTGCCTCTAAGAAAATAAAATCTGTAGTTTCTAGCTTGGTTTTTCTTAAAATAACTGTAGATGAAATGGAAAAAGTGAATGAGTTAAAAATGATCTTTCTCAACTGTTACGTATTGCCAACAGTATCTAAAAACATGAAAGTATTGATGAAATTTGTATAAAATATGGCTGACAATGGAAGAAAAAGTACCAATGACTTTAAATAGGATATTCTGAAAATGTCACTCAATACAAAGTGATGTGGAACAGATTATTTTAAGAATCATTCCAGCTTTGAGGGTCTATAGTTAATTAGAGGTGTATACTACCATAATTTTGAACTATTGGAAGTGATGCACAGTAAGATGACAGAATTCTATCAAGGAGTGAGACTATAATTCACAGGAGAATAATATTAATTATTCCACTGGTTTAACCAAGAAATAAATGCTGTAAACAGGTAGTTTAGTCAGCATGAAAGTGGGGATGAAAGCAAACTGTGAATGGTAAACGTCTTACATGAATTTCTATATTTCCAAAGTGTTGCAGAGCAAAATGAATCTGAGATATACAGATGAATTTATAGGAATGATTTTATAGCGATGATTAATATGCTTATATACTTCTATGCTATAATTTTCAACTATGACAACAATGTATTTTCATGTGCATACCACACTGTGTTCATAAGCTAGAGAAAATAAGTCTACTTCCAGTGGCAGCTGTGTTTTCATGATTTATTCATGATCATAGCTTAAGGAAAAACACATACAACATTGGTTAATTGGATATCATTGACAAAATTCCTCTCTACCAACTTTTTTCGTACCTTCCTTTCACATGATTCAGAAACTACAGGATTTTTAAATCTAAAATATCATATTTTGAGAATCTGAGAAGTTATTTTCATTTCCAAATTCATATTAATTGTAGTTATTCCCTTTAGTTCTAGAAGCCTTAATTCAATTTTGAACATCACTAGAATTTCTGCCATCAAATAATCATATATTTTTTACTTTTTCCCCATTTATTGATGTGTATTAGTGCAAGATTTAAGGTTTACAATGAAGTTGAGCATTTTGTGCACATACTATCCTGTCAAGGTGACAAAGACTTTCCCACTCTCCTTTTGTCCCTCCCCCAACCATCCCCACACAAACCCCCGGTTTCACTTTTTTTTAAAGTTCCATAAGAGTTGTGATCTGGGACTCTCATATCAGAGAGACCATTCGATGTTTCACCTTCTGCTTCTGACTCCCTTCACTAAGCCTGATGTTCTCAAGTTTCTTCCATTTGCCTGCAAAAGCCTCCACGCTGTTGGACTTTACAGATGCATAGTACGCCATTGTGTATAAATACCACAGTTCGTGTATCCATTGGTCTGTTGATGGGTATTTTGGTGACTTCCATATTTTAGCTATAGTTAGTTGTGCTGCTATGAACGTGGGAATACATATGTCTCGGTTATGTATTGTTTTGATCTCTTTTGGATATATTCCCAGGAGGGGTGTCGCCGGATCAAAGGGGATATTTATTTCTAGTCTTTTGAGAGCTCTTCATACTGCTTTCCAGAGTGGTTGTACGAATTTACATTCCCACCAGCAGTGCTGGAGGGCTCCTTTCTCCTCACAGCCTCACCAGCACTGTTTGCTCTTTGACTTGCTGATATAGGCCATTCTTTCTGGAGTGAGATGGTATCTTAGCGCTGATTTGATTTGCATCTCTCTTATGGCTACAGATGTTGAGCATCTTTTCATGTATCTGTTGTTCTTTCGTACTTCTTCATGAGTGAACTGCCTCTTCATTTCATTTGCCCACTTTTCAATAGGATCCTTTGTTTTGGTAGGCTTACTTTTCTTCAGCTCCCTGTATGTATAATCTAGTTATGAGCTTCCTATCTGAGTTGGTGGTGGTGAATATTTTTCCCAGTCTGTTGGTTCTCTTTTTACATTGGCGATAGTTTCCTTTGATGTGCAGAAGCTTTTTAATTTGACAAGATCCCATTTGTTAATAATGGGGATATTTTCTTTTGCTCTTGGTGTCTTGTCAAGAGAGTCTTTGCCTACCCCTATGTCTTTTAGGTATTTGCCTAATTGTGTTGTAGGAGGTTCAGTGTTTCGCTTTTAATGTCTAGATCTTTGATCCATTTTGATTTGATTTTGGTGCATGGTGATAGGTGTGTCGCTAGATTGATTCTTCTGCATGTGGATGTCCAGTTTTCCCAGCACCATTTATTTAGTTATTCTTGGCCTCTTTTGGTTCCACATGAATTTAAGAATTGTTGTTTCAAGTTCTTTGAAGAAACTTGTAGGTATTTTGATAGGAATTGCATTGAATCTATATATCCATTTAGGTAGAATAGTCATTTTGACTATATTTATTTTGCCTATCCAAGAGCGGGGGATGCTTTTCCATTTTCTCATGTCTCCTATAACTTCTTTCTTCAATGTAATGTACTTTTCTTTATATAAGTCCTTCACCCTCCTTGGTTAGGTATACTCCTGTATTTAATTTTTTGCTGAGCTATTGAGAATGGAATTGTTTTTGTTGCTCTGTAAGTTCATTGTTAGTGTAGAAAAAAGCTATTGATTTTTTAGTGTTAATTTTGTAGCCTGTGACTTGGCTAAATTTTATTTCCAGAAGTTTTGCAGCGGAGTTTTTACGATCTTCCGTGTAGATAATCATAATCATCTGCAAATAAGGAAAGTTTGACCTTCTCCTTTCTAATGCAGATTCCCTTTATTCCATTTTCTTGTCTAATTGCTATGACAAGTGTTTCAAGGACTATGTTGAATAAGAGTGGTGATAGTGGCCAGCCTTGTCTTGTTCCTGATTTGAGAGGGAACGATTTCAACTTTTCTCCATTTACTATGATATTTGCAGTAGGCTTAGCATATATGGCTTCTATGAGATTTAGGTAGGGCCCTTCTATACCTGTTTTTCTCAGTGTTTTTATCACGAAGGGATGCTGGATTCTGTCAAAGGCTTTTTCTGCATCAATAGAGATGATCATGTGTTTTTGCTTTCGCTTTTGTTGATATGGTATATTACATGGATTGATTTTCGTATGTAGAACCAACCTTGAATCTCAGGGATGAAGCCCACTTGATCATGGTGTATGATCTTTCTGATTACTTGTTGGATTCTGTTAGCCAGAATCTTATTGAGGACTTTT